>VDFB02123849.1:0-17013 GCA_007258455.2 Sequoia sempervirens | reverse complement strand
ATCATGTATATGTTGTATTTACGTACTTTAATGGTGTCTTTATCAACGCTTATCATGTATGTGTTATATTTGTTAATGTTTATATCTTTGTCTTTTATTCTTTATTGTTGTTGTATGGATTTAGGTTCATAATATCTCCTCGTGTACCCCAAGGGATGTAAGTGTAAGTGAATTTGTTTAATTGATTTCTATGACTTTTGACTTAATATGTTTTACATGTATGTGTTATATTTGTTAATGTTTATATCTTTGTCTTTTATTCTTTATTGTTGTTGTATGGATTTAGGTTCATAATATCTCCTCGTGTACCCCAAGGGATGTAAGTGTAAGTGAATTTGTTTAATTGATTTCTATGACTTTTGACTTAATATGTTTTACATTGACTTATATTGATTTGTGGTGTATTGCCTTGATACATCTTTGGTGTACTTTGTGGTCTTGTATGATCTCATTGATATTTGACTTATGACCTTGTACTCTTATGGTACTGTGATATGATGTTATTGTATTGTTTAATTGCAAATTGGAATAGTATTATGTTTATTAATTCATTTTGATTGGAAGTGTTTCATGATCATCCTTTGGTTACTTGTTTATTGGTCATTGCTTTGATTTATGTGATGAGATTTGTGACCTTAAGTTATTATGTTGACTCTGACAGTTGTACTTGATTTTATGATACTTTTGCATGATGTTGAGCCTTGTGGTTCCCTCGTTGATGTTCTTGGTTGTGGTCTCTCTCTTGTCACCTTAGCACGGGTGGGTGTTGGACTGTCATTATTGGGTGGAACGTGTTAAGCACCCATTAACCCCAAATGAGTGAGATCGAGAGGTGCGTATTAAAAGAAGGCGGACCTTAGTTGTATTTGTCTTGGAGCCGCTTATGATATATTCGTTGTTCATTTATATCAGATGTTTGGAAATATTGTATCATTGTACCTCTTGAACATTGTACTGTAATGTAACATTAAACCTTGTGTGGATATTGACCATGGCAGTTGTTATTCAATGTGTTGAGTTAATCATGTATATGTTGTATTTACGTACTCGGATGGTGTCTTATCACTGCTTTATCATGTATGTGTTATATTTGTTAATGTTTATATCTTTGTCTTTTATTCTTTATTGTTGTTGTATGGATTTAGGTTCATAATATCTCCTCGTGTACCCCAAGGGATGTAAGTGTAAGTGAATTTGTTTAATTGATTTCTATGACTTTTGACTTAATATGTTTTACATGTATGTTATGTTAACTCTTAAAAAAAAAAATTGTGCAGTAATTATTGTTTTATTGTCCTTTGGGGTTCGCACGACGGGGCGTTACAACATGGTATCAGAGTATAGGTTCATACACTGGGCACTATGTGTGCTCACTATGTAACCTTGCGCTTAGACCCATGAGTCTTGAGTTTCACTTTTCTTTTGTCGTTGTTGTGAACCTGAGTTTCTTCTGTTAACCAGTGTCGGGTCGATGGTGCAGGAAACTGATGGGAAAGGATAGGACCCTCGGTGTAGTGCGCAATGCACCGATATCCTTCCTATTAGGGATGATCTATGGACCCTTGAGTTTTAGTGTGATGTGTTTCTTGGTGATGTGTTTTATGTGTGTTAATATGTCAAGTGTGCGTGGAATCTACGATTTGGTTGTCCTTGAATGATGAATTATGTTTTTTTGAATCTGTGAAGGTGTAAAATTTTACCCTTTTATTGAAATTGTTGTGAGATTTGGTGTGAAAATGATGATATTTAACATGAATATGTGCTTGTGTGGAGAATTATGTTGTTTTTATGGAGATGTGGCATATCCAGGGTAAAAGAACCCTCTTGAATGTTTAGTACTAATTTGTTATGTTTCCACCTTAGTTTATGATTTTCAGGTAGGCAGTTTCAAATCTCGAGGATGAAGGTAATTAATTGCTTATGTTTAGCATCTGAACTTAATAAAATGTTTTCATTTGATTAGTAATTGTATTAATGATCATTTATGATGTCTTTTTTTACTGATGGTAGTGTGTTAGAAGGACGATGTCGTATCACTCATTTGTGAGAGGCATACAACAATGCAATTCCCTCTACACTAGGTTTATTTGATATATATATATATATATATATATATATATATATATATATATATATATGTATTGTGTACAACGTTTGTTTGCATGCAGGATTGCAGGAACTAAGCCTCGATTCCACCTGCATTGTCAGGACAGGGCGAGCATCATAAACACCCAATGGGATTGATGTGGAAAAATAGGAGCTGGCAAGAAAGTTTCCCCAACCCAGTTCATCACTAGTCCTAGTGTTTGACAAATTGGTCTGGTTGCAACCCCATCACCACTTTTGTTTTGGTATCATTTCTTTATTTTTATTTTTTTTCGGTGTTTAATTTTCATTGCTTACTTGGTGACGTCTAATTGATGATTTAACGTGTTGATGTGTTTATGATTATTAATACTCTTGTTAGTTTATGGTATTACCATGTTTGTGCTTGGGATTGACTTCTAGGAGTAAGTCGATGTCTATGGGGGGGAGGATGTAATGCCCCTCCGTTTTGGTCATTCTTGAAATTTAGGAAGTTGGTTGTTTGGTGGCCATGTCATTTTCGCTTGTTACGTGTGGTTGGTGATTTGCTAGGTCATGAAGATTTTGGGATTGCATTATTTAATTTGATTTTTATGTTAGACAATATCACTAATATTATGACTAGATGTAATTTATCAAATTAATCTAATTTTTAAGGTCACTTGATTTGGTTTGGGATCAAATAAAGAGCTAGATTTAATAATAAATGTTAATTGTATTATCATTGAAAATTTCTTATTTTAAGATGAAAGAAATTGTAAGTAAATGAATTTAATAAAAATAATTATTGTCTAATGAGTGAAATTAATTAAGAAATTTAAAATTGAGAAAATATTAACATAGATAAAATATTTAGAAAATTTGAACTGAAGATTGAATAAGGATTAAAGCAAGGAAATTAGTTGAAAAATGGAAAAAGAATCGTTTATTGCTAAATAAATAAATAATAATAAAGCATCGTGATAAGATTTTGGGAAGAGTAAAAGGCAAGAGAAGTTGGAAAAGATGGTATATGCTTTATCTTCCTTTGTCTCATCACCTTCCAGGCAAAGATTTCAATCATTGAAACTCATAAATTAGAATTGAAGAGACAACTCTAGGGGGATTACATTCTTAGGGAGGGGAGCATACGTTGGAGGAGGATCTTGGAGAATCTCAAAAAGAAAATTCCCACATCCTTACATCCATACCCTATGATTGAAATTTTCTCTTTACCCATGCATTGGACCGAGTTCTCCCTATCATCCAATCTGAGACTGGCCCCCCAAAAAATATCCGGTGGATTTCCTGTGTGTAGTAATGAAGAGGAAATATTTGAATCACTGTAAGCAGTAATTAAGAGGATATATTTGAATCACCTTCTTATTCGTCTGCTATTAATGATTATTGGGATTGTTTTGGTATGCTTTAAATAGTGGGATTCTATTTTCACCCAAGCATGTTGCTAGGAAGACTGCATGGCAACGACTTAGCCAGGTTCTTTTCTATCATGGATCTTTCATTTTCTTTAATTATTTTGGTTAGGCACTTTCAACAATATACCACCCTCAGTGCTTTGGTAGTTTTCCTTAGGTAATGTAAATGCTCTGGTTATTGCTTTTAAATTGGGGAATTTGTATATATATTTTACTCATGTCTAATACAGGCCTTAATAAAACATCAGGTCTCAAGTTTAAATTATACAAACATCTTTCTCTTTGAAACTTATTAGTTTAAGAATCGTTTCATATTCTTGAATCCAACATTTCTTAGATCTCTAGGACTTTCTTGGACGATAGAGAGGGAGATATCTTATTGCTTTAAAACATGGATATCCGCCCTTTGGTATTGAATGAACATATTAGGAAGTTTAAAAGTTTAAATAATCTCTCTGATTGCATTATCATTTTGTCTCAGCTGCGGCGCTTCATCTTAATCAAAAATTTTAAAGATTTACATATCCCGCTTGTTTCTTTTGTCATCTGTCGCAGTTCCAACACTTGAAAATAAAATAATGTCAATCATTAACATGATAGAGAGCTTTCCGCTGTTTGTGGGAAGATTAATTTCCAAACTTCAATCTTGAGCGCGTCTCTGGAAACTCGCCTCTAAACAGAAATGCGTCTAGTTCAAAATAGAAAAGTTGTACATTATTTCTCCTACTCTTAAGTCATGTATTTGCACCCCACCTTTCTCTTTCCTTAGTCTTGGGGATAACATTTGGGATTTGACAATAATGCAAGAAGATGGCGATATTTCCAAATTCCAATATTCACTTTCTAATATACTTGGCAAGCTGTCACTGTTTCGCCATTTAGAGTTGAGGCATTGTACATAATTAAATAGTCTCCCTGAAACCATTGGCAACCCGTCACAGCTGCAACGTTTGGACTTGCAAGGGTGGAGTAAATTAAATAATCTCACTGGTTTCATTGATAACCTATCTAAGTGGCACCCTTGAACATGGTAGGGTGTATAGATTTAAATAAACTCTCTTTCAATTTCAAGTTTTCTTGCAGAGTTTAGCACACTAGTTAGAATTTGAGTCTCCTCTTCTCTCATCCGCGCCGTCTCTTCTTCATCTGCCTCGTGCTCTCTCTCTATCTCTTTCATTTGAATGGCTATTTCCATATTCGCTAGTTTTTTTTTTGTCTTCCATTGTCCATTCACATAATCCTCCAAAAGTGATATGTTATTTTCATCTCCTGGATTTTAAATTTTGTCCATTCATTTACCCTCTTCCCTATACTATTTGTTTTTCTACTTCTCCATAAAATTTATGAATAATATTTTCAAACAGATATGTAATATCCATAATATCATTCTTCTTGGGTCAAATATCGTAATACAATTATAGTCCATATCATTTCAATACATGAATCTTCAGAATACTATCGTATCAATCTTTATCGTGTGGAAATGTTTTCAATTACCACAAATGTGAATATAAATATCTATAGATGCTTGCACGTATTGAGTAGAAATAGAGTATTGAATTTAAATCATAGGAAAGTGAAGATAGGACATGTGGCCAAACATATTTATATATTATATAAATGTTATGGAAGTTGCTTGGCTAGGGATTACTCTTTATAGCTCCTTAATTATTGTAGTAGTTTCTTATTAAGGATAACTTAATTGTTAAGTCTCCTTTATGCGATAGGTGATGTTTGTGCTCCGATGTTGAGTCCTATGTTTGAACATCAATCATATCCTCTTTATCATGAGTGCTCTTGAAACCTTTCCTTTTAGTTTGAGGAACTGGGAATAATCATTATATTCTCCTTACAAGTGCAAATATTATTCATTGTATAGAATTTTCTATCCATTAGATTGACCTTATAAGTAGTAAATCTTGTTATTCATACAATCAAGTAAGTATTTGTGCTTCTTTAATCATTGTAGAAATTAGTGAATCTAAATTGCGATGACATCCATCAGTGCGTTGTCTACTTCAAGCTCTTTAATTATATTAAAAAATATATATATAAAAGATATAATGATGTAAAATATAAATAAAAAGTTAGATTATGTTCCCTTTAAATATTTTATATAGCTACATCATGAGCGCATAAATATAACGTAAACTGATTGTTTTTGAGAGTACCTTTAAATGGATACTTGAATGGTAATTAAAGGAGAAATTTTTATGTATAAATATACATTTGGATAGCTTTAGGCTCTTTTCAATTAAATGAGTTTATTTTGGATAAGATAAATAAATTTTTTTCTTTTATATTAGTCCAATACTTTATTAAGGAGTCTACACTTGGTAGTTGTCATATTAAAATAGTAGTCTTGAAAAAGTATTTGTGGTTGGAACATAAGTTACATTTCATTAGATATTTAATCTTTTGGTTACGATAAATTGATTAATCAAGGGAGTAATGTTAGAAGGGAAATAGTATACTGATCCTTTGGGATCACTAGAGAGTTTAGTTATATGGTTGCATTTGGTAATCTTACAATTGGTGGTTGTATTGACTCTTTAATTAAGGAATTGTGTATGTTAGAATTAATCGTCATCTTTAGTCATGGTTAAGTATTGTAGTAAACTCTATTTGTCTTCATTTTGGTAGTTTTATAAATTTGCACTAATGTTGAAATAAATGGTTCTTGAATTGAAACTTCCTTCTTAATGATTTCTCTTGGATTGTTGATTAGAGGATAACTTTATGACGATCCGAGTTTCTAATAAATTTTGTTCTTATATGGATACTTATTTAGAATCTTGAGATGGTAATTGTTTTGGTCATTGAGTAGATTGGGATCTTTTAATTGGGAATGCAAATAGATAATCGATGTCATTTCCATGTTGCTGATTTTATGAAGGTTATTTGCATACAACTCTAAGGGATTCTTGTGAGGAGAAAATTGAGGTCTCCCATGGAATGCCTAATTGGTGGCTTTTGGATGTTGAGTGATTTTTGTTGAATTAAAGGTTGATTTTCTTCTATGATTCCTTGTTGAGGTGACACCATTGTTGATATATGGATTGTATTTGTGTTTTAGAGTTGATTGATTTGTGGATGGGGTTTGATGAAACTTTCTTTGTGAGGCTTTTCGGAGTTAATCTCATATTTGAGGGAAATTTTATCCTTGTGTTGGAATTATTGGGGAAAAACTTGTGTTGCTTCATTTTACCCTTGTTTGTGGGTTTTCATTCTTTTTGGCTTCCAGAGGCTTGAGATGATTGTCAGTTGATGTTCTCTCTTTATGTGCCCTTGATGTGGCAAGTGTTTTGGTTTCATGATTTTGAAAGGGTTGTACGGAATTGTTAAGACTTTGATTACGTATTTATAGCGAGATGGGTAATGCCCTGACATGCTTCCTACAGATCTAATGTTCTTGCTATGCTGTACAAACCCTTGGTTTCTGGTTTTATGTTTTTGCCCTAGAGGGTGGTTCGGGGCCTACGCCTCTCGCGGGAGCAAGGATAACCTTAATGAGTGTGAGTTAGTAATCAAGTGAGAACCTAATAAATAACTTAGGAGGGTTGGGTAGTAATATCATTATAAGATTAAAAAAAAAGGATGCCTCGTCTTCATTAGCGCTTCCATAGGCTAATGGAAGACTTAGAAGGCCATGGTTGGCAAGGTCGTGACCGCATCTTCATGAGAGGTCTACGGCTCCGCATGAGTCACCCCATAACTGCACCTCCGCTGGGAGGAAGGCCAAGATGCCATAGATGGGACTGACACTCTGCCTGGGAGGAAGAGAGCGTGATGGCACTTAGATATAGACTATGCTACGACACTCACTGGCCGCTTAGGTGTTTACTTTATTGTGTCTTCCGAAGCATGTTATGGAGTTGGCTTAGATTGTGGTTGAAATGGACTTAGTCTGATTTGTGGTGTACATCTTGATACATCTTGGGGTGCAATTTGGTGGTCTTGCAAGGATCCCACTGACATTTGACTCCTATGACCTCAGACTACTACATCATGATATGATGTTATTGTATTGTTTAATTACAATTTGGAATAGTATTATGTTTATTAATTCAGTTTGATTGGAAGTGTTTGATGATAATCCTTTGGTTACTTGTTTATTGGTCATTGCTTTGATTTATGTGATGAGATTTGTGACCTTAAGTTATTATGTTGACTCTTGGATGTTGTTGTAATTCTTGAGTTTTATGATACTTTTGTATGACGTTGAGTCTTGTGGTTCCCTGTTTGGATGTTCTTGGTTGTGGTCTCTCTCTTGTCAGCTCCTTAGCACGGGGGGTGGGTCTTCAGACTCACATGGTCGGGTGGAACGTGCTAAGCACCCCATTGGGTCCCCAGTCGAGGATCGAGAGGTGCAGATTGGTGCTAGTTGCGGCGAATCCAGAGTTGTATTTGTCTTGGAGCCAGTTATGATACTAAGTATTCCTTTGTTCATTTGTATCATGATGCTTGGAAATACTTTTGTATCATTGTACCTCTTGAACATTGTACTGTAATGTAACATTAAACCTTGTGTGGATATTGACCATGGCAGTTGTTATTCAATGTGTTGAGTTAATCATGTATATGTTGTATTTATGTACTCGGATGGTGTCTTATAACTGCTTTATCATGTATGTGTTATATTTGTTAATGTTTATATCTTTGGATTTTATTCTTTATTGCTATTGTATGGATTTAAGTTCGTAATGTCTCCTCGTGTACCCCAAGGGATGTAAGTGTAAGTGAATTTGTTTAATTAATTTCTATGACTTTTGACTTAATATGTTTTACATGTATGTTATGTTAACTCTTAAAAAAAAATTGTGCAGTAATTATTGTTTTATTGTCCTTTGGGGTTCGCACGACGGGGCGTTACAGGTTACATAGGATAAGTACACCATTGTACAACACACAAGAACTGACTAACTGTTGATGTAGGAAGAGTGTCATACATAAATTGCCATGAGTTACCCTAGCTCAACCTTCCTAGGCTACCGGACCCCCATCATGGGTTACCCTGGTTTACCTCTACTGGTGTCGGACCCTCATGCAAAACTATGCATCTCATCTCATCTTGAGCCTTAATAATGCATACTTCATGAGAGAGGCATTCTTTAACTTAATTAGTGTGAAGTTCCCCATTAATTCTTTTAGATTATCACTTGATTAAACTCTAAGTGAGTTACCCTGACACCACTTTGGGTGTCGGACCCCCACAAAGGGCCACTCTCCTACTGACAACACGGGGATACAAAACCCCCAAACTAAGGGTAGACAACATGCACAAACTGATAACCAGTTTAGACCTTAACACATAAGGTCACACACCTCATTCATAGTACACGGGTAACCAAAACATATCACACATCATGTTCATGATAACCAGCTGATAACTTAACTACCCCCACGTGCACCACCCAAAACAAGACACGAGTTTGACCAACGCAAATAAATAACCCAACACGAAATGAACCTTGGAAGACTTACTAACCCAAGGACTTGATAGCACAACATCGAGAATAAAAGAGACAAGGCAACGAATGACAATCTGATAATTTATTCATCTACCTTAGGATTTCCTAAATCCAAGCCAAACAATGTCGTAGTGCATATAATCGAGTAAAGTAATTAATCCTTGATTGCACATATTCCAAAGCAAATAAAATTCCATTGGCATCATACAGGAATTTAAAGTTATAAGTTTATTTCCTTTTTTAATTTTACTTAATGATTTAAATCAACCATTAAAAAAAACATTTGAAATAAATTTAATTCATAATAGCTCATTCTTTACAAAAAAACCAATTTTCTCATTTATACTTCATAAAATATTATTTTAATAATCATATTTAAATATATATATATATATTAAACATATATGCACGTTATATATACTTAGTGTATATATAACCATATATATATATATTTAAATATATATAAATAATATTTAAACATATATTAAAATAATAAATAATATCCCACATAATTAAAATATAATATAATATAAATATTATATTATATTAAGTATATATAATATAATATATAAATATATATTATATTATAGTATATATTATAAACAAAGTCAAAAAAATGAAACGAAAACACAAGAAGTCAGTAGGAACAGGGCTAACTGGGAGGTGGGAATAACCACACCGGCCCAAATTTCTCCCCATGGGGGGCCGCTAGCGCCGCCCCCCAAACAAAATTTTATTTTATTTTATTTTTATATATATATATATTTTTAAACTTTTCAAAATAAAATTTCTTCATAATTATTTTTGGGAAGTAAATAACCAAGATAAAAAAACATGTACCCTTACTATTCCTTTAAATTAAAAATATAAAATATATAGATATATATGATATGTATATATATATTTTCAATATATATAGAGAGTATATATATATATATATATATAATGAGAATATATATATATATATATATATATATATATATATATATATATATAAATTTGCTCCAATACAATTATATTGAAGAAATGCAAACTACAGAAAATTGAAAAAAATAGAGGTTTGTTTTCTTTTGTTCTTTTTGTGAACATAGTTTGAGTTTCTTATCAAAACTTCTAAATTTTCACCAGATTCTTACAAAGTTTATTTCAAATTTTAAACACAAATTTAAGATGGGTTTTACCCAAGAGCTTGAATCTTTCAAGAACATGAACAAAATGAATTTCTTTCCAAGTAAATAAAATAGTAAAATAAAAGCATACAAGGAACTTGAATTCTTTCCAAGAACATGAAAGTTTCTAATGGAGATTTTCCTTTGAGTTCAATTTCAGCTTCCTCCAATTTCAACTCTTTCTTTTCCCAATTTTCTTCAAAAAAATTAATCCAAGTTTTGCCTCCCAAATCTCCAAATTCTATTCCAAAAATGAATTACCTTATGCCATTTCTTCTCCAAATTTGTCAAAACCCTAAAATGGACTCACCCACCAAAACTTATTGCTAAAAAATGGAGATATTTTTTTATTTTTATTTATTTATTAATACTTTTTTCTTTTAAAACAATTCATATTTCAAATGTAATTTGCATAATACCATTTAAAGATAAAAATCTATTTACAACCCCAAAGGCAATTAAATTTCTTTAACCAAATGAATTTAACAATTTACAAATAAAATTCTTTTCAACTTTTATTTCTAAGAGTAAAATATAAAGCATAATTCTAAATTTTGATTTAATCCAAAAATCTAAAGATGCCAACATGGCTAAATTGATTTAATTTGTCCCTATTAATTTAATTAGTCAATAAAATAAATCTAATTCAAAATTAGATTATTTTATTAATTAAATTAAATTAATTAATTAATCACTAATTTTCCATCATTTCAATAAGACAAAACAATCATCATTTATAAATTTTCAAAGCCATTTAATCACTTTTAACTTGCAATTTTAAATACAAGGCCAATGAGGAAACTAACAACATAAAAATCATTTTTAATTTTATTTCAAAAAGGAATGCAAGGCAATTTCTATTTTTGATTTGATCTCAGTATTTAATAATGCTAACACAACATTTTAATTTAATTTATCAATAAATAAATCTAATCCATAATTAGATTATTTTATTGATTGAATTAAATTAACTAATTAATTAATAAGCACTCATTTATTTATTTTGACAAAGCAAATGAATAAAACAAACACCATTTATCTTGCAAATTTAAATACACAAGCAAGGAGGGAAGAGGCAACAAAGAAATTAACTTATCCCAACTAACAACCCGACAACACACTATGACTAGGGTGATGACTTGACACATAAAACCTAGTTACTATCTCCCAATTGATATCGTTGGTCAATGGACATGCTCAAACCTGTGAAACCAGGTGGAGTCGATGTCCTGTACCTGCATCCTGCACATAATACAAGTGTCGAAACATGCATATAATATATTAAAACACACCATGAAAAGGGAATCACAGAATCACAGGGTGCTCGCATGCGAGTGATGAGATCCCTTCCCCTTCACCAATACAGTATAGCTAACTGAAACATCTAAAATACATGATATAATCGAAAGTGTAAAGCATCGTTAATTCACATACATGCTAATCTAATCCATGAAATGCAATAATAATAATGACCAAATAAAATACCATCACACCAAAACATAATGTTTACATCGCTTAACAATTAGTGGTCAAAAGTAACCGAGTTCCACAAACAAAGTGATAACAAAATAAACATACATAGAGAAATATTGTTCGATCGAAAGAGCAAACTAGAGGGGTGTTACAAAAATGTTCATTCATTTCCTTTAATCATATTTCATAATCTCTATTCAATATAACATGTAAAAGCAACTCCAACACCACATAGAGTCAATCAGGCAATCGCTTGCACAATGTGGTAAAGCACAAGAAGACATGCAAGGGGTGAAAATAACAACAAAACTGGTTGCCATCCACCGCACACAACACACCAAATTCACACACTACACAATTGTCCATAATGCATTCTTCCAGTAGGAAGGATATCGGTGCATTGCACACTACACCAAGGATCCTATCCTTTCCATTGGCTTCCTGCACCATTGGACCTACACCACCTCACCACAACTTCTGGGTAGACATGTGAGATCAACCCAAAAGGAAAACATAACTACTGAATAGAGCGTCTAGGTCAACACCATGGCTCATAGTGACCAGAGTATAGACCTACACAACTAACAGCTTAATGGGTCCACATTATCTTAGAGTGCCCAGTGTTTAAACTTGGGCTCTGATACCATGTGTAACACCCCGCCGCATAACCCTAGGGGAAGTTGCAATTAACTACACAAAAGAACAATTTTTGTTTTTGTTTAAGAATAATTAACATTCAAGTTCACTAACCATTTCCAACCAATCCCCTAAGGTCACGAGACTAAGTTACTTAAACCCAAACAAGAAACCTGAATTATAACCATAACATTTAATTACATAACAATTAAGTTCACATACATTCCATACATGATAATTTACAACAAAGAATATGAAGTACCACATGATTTCAATAATATAATTTACAACATGATTACAACACTCATTCCCTGAATGAGATAAATCCAATAAGTATGATTACATGATACAAATTCCACCTCGATAACAAATGAGGGGTAATAAAATACAAGATCAACTAAAAGAATTAAGCATGGAAAGAAACTGGATCCTACGAGCCTTCCAACTAGAAATCTCGCCCACACGAACAAGAAGACAACCCAACGAAGTAAGGTGCATGTTCCACCCAACCGTGTGATACCCGTAGGCTCACCCCCCGTGCTAGGAGATAGTAACAAGGCATCCAACACAAGACCATCTACCTCTAAACACAGGCAAAACATAACTGAACTGAAATAACTGCAACCACAATATTACTTATCACAAAGGTTACAATGCTTCCAGAGAACAATGATCTTTTACGCAGTACAACAATACTGACTTATGGTTGACATAGAGACAGTGTCACACTACATTTGCTATGAGTTACCCTGACTCAACTGTCTTTGGCAACCAAACCCCCACCTTCGGTTACCCTGGCTCAACTCTACCAATCGTTGGACCCTCATACCAACTGTGCTTCTCGTCTCATCCCAAACCTTAAAAGCGAATGAGTTATAAGAGAGGAATTACGTATCTTAATTAGTTTGATAGTTTTTCATTAATTCTTTTTTTGTTATCACTTACTTAAAAACCCTAAGTGAGTTACCTTGGCACCCCTTTGTGTGTCGGACCCCCACAAAGAGCCACTCTCCTATCGACAACATACCCAACAAAACCAATCACCAAGGGTGAACTAGATAAGATAACCTCTCCAATCCAAGGAGACAACGAAACACAAAACCCTCTCCAAACATTGGAGAAAACAAAGGTCAAATCCTCTCCAAACACTGGAGCAAACATATTTTAGCTATTCTTCATACAATAACCTTTTTAATAAACATATTTAAATATAAATATATATATAAAAATAAACAATAATTTAAAATCCCATTATTTAACATATATAATAAAAATATATATAATATTAATATTATATATATTATATAAAATATAATATAAAATAAAATACATAAAAATAAACAACAAATTAAAAAAAACTTAGCAAAAAGCCAAAGCTTTGCTTTGGCCGTAGCCCCCATGGGAGGGGGGACGCAGCCATAGGCTGCGCCCAACCTCCCTATGGAGGTCGGTGCTGCCTGTGGCAGCACCCTCCCCACACAGTGGGGAGCATTGCCACAACAACAGCGCCCCTCCATGGGGCAGCTGTGGCCTCCCCTCCCAAGCCCAAAATTTTATTTTATTTTATTTTTTTGTTTATTAAAATTTTTTTGTTAACAACAATAGAAATCAGAATTAAAGAAAAACATAGAGTATGAAAAGAAACTCTATTTTCTGGCTTCTCAGAATTTTTTCACAGAAAGGATATAGAAGAAAAATATATTTTTAAATATATTTGTATATATATATATACAGGTATATCTATAAATATATACCGAGATTTTCATTTCCAAACAATTTGTGCAAGTTTTCTTCACATAAACACAATACCCAGCAAAGAACTTGCAAACATAAACTCTTAATTTCCAAACCATAATGGGAATTTCTTTTGTGCCTCTTTCAGTTTCTATTGCTAGTTTTGAAGCAAATTCACATGGATTTTCATTGAATTTAAACATCATTTCAAAGATTTCCAAACAACATAACAGAGATTGAAACTTATTTCAAAATGAAAACAGAAATAAAGGAGGAACCTAATTTTTTTCTCCACAAATAGAAGTATTCAAATGGTGCTTTCAGATCTTTTTCCGGCTGACCAAGAAATCCCCTTCCTTCTTCAAGATTTCAAGAACAAAATCCAAATCCTTGCTCCTCTTTTTCTTTCACCATTTCCAAAATTGAAAAACCATATGAAATAGCAATTTCTCCAAATAGAGTTTCCCCAATTTTGGTCAAACCCCTAAAATATCCCACCCACTAAATTTATTGAACATTTGGAGGATATTTCCATTTTAAAATTTTAAAACAATTACTTTCAAAATGATATTTCATGCATTTCAAAATTCTATTTAAAACCAAATATCTCAAAGTTGCAAATAATACATTTTATCCAAAATTCCAAAAGGTGAAATTTAAACACATTTCTATTTTTATTTTAATTTAACTTTAAATATCCAACATGATTTCCATTTTCATTTTAAATTTGAATCTTAATATACAAAAATGGCAAAACAACTATTTCATTTAATTTATGACCATATGCCTAGTTAATCAATAAACTAAAAATTATTTTATTAATTAAACTCCAACTTAATCTGCTTAAATAACAACATTTCAACAAGTTGAAACTAGATATAAGAAATCATCGCTCAACCCACACCCGTCACTTAATAACCCTTTCATAATTTGAAATTAAATAAATACCAAGGTGAAATGACCAAATTAAAACAACTAACTACTTTATGCAACTCCGCTATCATTAATTTAAGACTAGTACTCTACTATTACAAAACCTAGCTACTATCTCCCAATCAATTACCGTTACGCCCAATATACAACCCTGTCAGTGTGAGTCGATGTCATGTACCACAACCCACAAATCCAAAGAGTACATCGGCGTATATATATAATATGATCAAACACACCGTTGAAGAGGAAATCTCGAATCGTAGGTTTCGTAAGGAGGAGTACAACCTCCTTCTACCAATATAAAACAATAATCGGTCGGTCAATAATAATATGATCACAAGCATAAAATATCATTAAATAAAATATTTTCTAAATTAATCCAAAGCATGCCATAAAGATAACATCAGAGTAAAATAACATCACATTAAAATATTACATACGCATCGCTTAACAATTCACAATCAAATAGTAACCAAGTTCCAAAGTCAAAACATAAATAGAAACCACATACAAAGAACACTGTCGATAAAAGAGCCAAAATGGAGGGGTGTTACAACCCAGGCCATTCGTCAATATTTAAACTCAACTCCAAGTAATTATTTTACATGTTGATTTTACGTGATAAGCATTTATTTAATTATTACTAAATCTCATAAGAAACATTACGTTACGTATTCAAAATTTTGGTTCTCTTTTTTTTTTCTTTTAAAGTAAATTCCACATTTAATGTAGTGATGTGTTTATTAATCCATTCACAAACACTAACAATATTATTTATTTATTTTTGTTCTCTTCAATATTTAACAATAGTTTTAACATTATCTAACCAAGAGAATTATGGTTATGAGATTGAAACATAGAATTTTACTAACACCTATTTTTCCAACAAATTTAATGACATTATTTACTATTTTCTATCTAACATTTTATTACTAATGTACTAATATTTCAAATTTATTGACCCAACGTAGAATACTACTACTATCATATTAGAATTTAAATGCCTTGTCCCACCATTCGAGTCAACAGGGAGATGGCCAATATCATGGAGTGCAAATACATCATACTCAGCTTGTCAATTGTCATGCCCAACGAACCATTCTGAAAAGAATTAACTATGGCCATTAATGTTCTCTCTCACTAAAATTTTGATATTACTATGAATGGATTGTCTCAATTGATTTCCTAGCTAGATACTTTTGCCAATGGATTGAAACTTAATTGCATGTTCAAGAGAATAATAAATAATAGTGTCCCCCTTTTACAACCTCGAGTTGAATAGGCACCCACTTGTTATTAGCCAGTTAAGACTTAAATTGATGTGATTTGGACGGTTTACCTTCACAGTAATTATCTCTTAAGTTAGTTGGTAATGAGATTATGCTTCTAATGGTATATTCGTAGCTCCCATTAAATAAATAAAGTACTTATACAATTGGGTGGAAAACAACGACCTTTCTTTTGTTGTTCCTCACACTAATATTACGTCCAACTAATCTAACCTTTTGCATGGATATTTATGGATACATCAACTACAATTGGGACTAGTACTAAATTTCAACCCAATCCTCCAACTACTGCGTCAATTTTTCCACTCACATTGAGCTTGCGTTTATGTATGATGTGGAACCATATCTTGACTTCCAAATCTTTCACCATTATTACAAATCTTCTGCGAACTACCTCTACAAAAAAAATTTCCCTTCCCCCATTGCTAATAATGTTATGCAGGTAAGTAGATATAGGCTAGCAGAGAAATAATTATAGGATGAAGCCAGGATTACAAGGCACCCACTCGCCTTCAACTTCAACATGTGGTAAAATGACTTGATTTGATTTCATCAGTTATACCAATTTCATCCTCATCCTTGCAGTCTTATCAGTGTGTTTTCTAGGTTTGCTTATGTATTCAATATTGTGTTATTTGGTGTAGGTCGAAGTAAGCAATATTCATTAATACCAAAGGCTATAGGTTATTTACCCTTGGCTTAGCAGGATTTCTTCCTGGCTTCTTTTGTATATTTCTCTTTTCTTTTCTTATTTTGTTTCGTCCTTGATGACATTTGCGATCACAAGTCCGTAAAACTCATTTAAATT
>VDFB02123847.1:0-11161 GCA_007258455.2 Sequoia sempervirens | reverse complement strand
TTCAATTTGTTTTGTTTCATTCATTGCACAAATTTCCTACTACATATACTTCCAGGAGAATTTGCAAAACAACAATTTCGTTTGTTGGACAACATAACATGGATCATTCAATGGTGGCATAAAACCTACCCTTGAACAAACAAAAGATGAATAAAAATATGTACTAACATTCTTAATATCATTTTCCCTTAAATTAGAATTATGCATTTTTCATTAATTCTCATTAGTAATTCCTACTAACACTTGTCCCTTAGTGATGTAGGCACCCCTACCAATGATGCTACTTGCTCAAGTGACAACCAAGAACAAGAGAGGCAAGTATTCTATCACATTCTCAGGGCATGGAACCTCCATTAGAATTATTCATTTGACATTAATGCTTATTAGAAATGCCTACTAACACTTGTTGCTCAGTGATGTAGGCACCTCTGCCAATGATGCTACCTGGTCAAGCGGCCACCAAGAACAAGAAATGCAAGTATTCTCTCAGATTCTTAGGGCACAAAAAATATGTATTGACATCCTTCATATCCTTTTCCCTAAAATAAAACTATGCATTTGAAATTAATGTTCGCTAGCAATGCCTTCTAACACTTGTCACTCAGTCATGTAGGAACCCCTCCAAATGATGTTGTTCATTCAAGTAATAGCCAAGAAAAAAAGAGGCAAGTATTTTAAAATATTTCTCAAGACACGAAAAATATGTACTAACATCCTTGATATTTTTTTTCCCCTAAAATAAAAATATGCATTTGACATTAATGTTTACTAGTAATGCCTTCTAACACTTGTCACTCAGTCATGTAGGCACCCCTCCAAATGATGTTGTTCATTCAAAGGACACCCAAGAACAAAAGAGGCATGTATATTAAAACATTTTTGAGGGCACAAAAAATACGTACTAACATCCTTGACATTATTTTCCCCTGAAATAAAAAATATGCATTTGACATTAACACTCACTAGAAATGCCTTCTAACACTTGTCACACAGTCATGTAGCCACCCCTATAGATGATGTTGTTCATTCCAGTCACAACCAAGAACAAAAGAGGCGAGTATTTTAAAACATTTATGCCATATGTAACTTCATTTTTTCCATGGTCACTTGCTCATTCAATTTACACCATTGTTGGTATTGCAATTTACAAGATGAAGACAACACATGTTCAACCATCAACCATACTTGATATTTGTACAAAACAATCAACTGTAGCCTTCGAAGGTGATGTCCTAGTCATTTATGGCCTTGCTACTACCAAAAACCCTGAAACCCAGGTAAAAGTACCAATTGTTCATGTTGATTTGGTTGATAGCTATGGACAAATGATAATAACAACAAACATTAACAATATATTGATTGACATATTCTTGCCAAAATTATCACCTAACACAAGTATCTGAATCACAAACTTTGTGATTAAAAAAAAACAAAATATGACAAAGGAGATGTTGATTACTATCTCTAGTTAACTCATAAAACTATCATGCAAAGCATTGGAAAAGTCTACAAAGAACGTAGACTAATAACTGATACAACCATCTTAGAACTGATTAAATCAAAAGATAGCTATCCTATTGGATCATTTGGCACTATTGTTACTACTCATTATCAAATGCCAATGCAACATGAACTACACGTCAAAGATGGAGACTCACACAACGATATCGCTACTGTAAGATGTTATGCAATAATCTCAAACCTCACCCTATATCTTTTCCATCATGCATTTGTTGACTATGACAATTGAAACAATTTTACGCTTTATAGGTTATAGTACCTAACAACCATAATCCAAACTGAAAATGATATTGGCATTAGAGAAAAAGCCACTAGTACTATTCAAAAAATATCATTCGCAGCAGACAGATAGGCTCAACAATCATGCAAACAACACAGTCCACCTTCATTGAAGAGCTCAATGACCTATGCACAAAATCTTTCCTAGAAAAATTGGTATCTTCCAACACACAAGTATCTAGCCTCACAGTATTATACACTTATCTTCAAAATATTTAAATTATTTTAGACACAATGCAGTCTAGAGTAGTTCCTAGAGTAATATTGTACTTGGATTCAGAAAGATGTGATAATTCATTGACAATCAATCAAATCTGAACACCAAGTATTCCATTCACATTTTTGGGTTCTAGATTTCTTTCAACTTTAGACAACCCTTTCCTTCCTCGTTTTGTGTTTTCTACTCTGCTTTTGTCTCTTATTTGAAAAATGAAATTATAGGAAAGGTCAATGGAAGGTAAATATGGGGTCTGATATACATTTTATAATGCTGATCTAACCTTCTTGGCCTAGAGATCTAAAGAGTGAACAAAATATGCCCAAGGGTGTTTTTTAGGAAAGTAATGACGATGCGTCTCAACCTTTCTATATCTCATCAGGTTTACCTATCTTCACACTATTTTTAGATTTTTAACAAGTTTTAGATGTTTATGCTAATAGTTTGAGAGTATTAGTCGTACCTTTATCTAGTATCTATTGCATGCTTTTGATATATTGACCATATTTGCATATATTTGCACATAAACAAATTGCCATACTTATCAAAAAAATTTGGCCTTAAAAGGTTCAATAACATCTACTAGATTTTGTTTGTTTCTACCACAAACATCAAATAACTTTGTGATATTAGTCATAATGAGTTTTTTATGGAAGTCTTTCATACACTCTAGGGTTTCAATATCCAAGGTTGCTATTTCAGCCAGGGTTTGATGTAAAATCAATTGATGGAAGCAATTCATCTTGGAGGCACCAAGAATGGTCTAGGGTTTCAGCGAGGGAAGGAGCTTTCAGTGACGACCATGCTTTTGAGTTAGCCAATAATGCCTTTATCTTGTCCGCAAAAACAAGAAAGGGGGAATCTAAAATGCTTCATAATTCTTTTCTTGATCCATATCAACTTTCAATTCTGATTTTTCATCTTTTCCTTATCAAGTCCACAGCTAGCAGGCTATTGAATTCTTGGATATATATGATTCTCCTTCTTTTTTATTATTAAGTAACAGAAGACTAGAAGAATTTATAGCAGTTTATATTGTCAAGAACAAGAAGAGGGAAAAATGATAAGTTTATATTGTCAATTATTTATTCTGATTTCCATCTATAACTTATGCAAGTAGACTGACCAAATGCTTAGAAATGTATCCCTGCCCAAAATTTTCCTCCTTTTCTTTTGCATGATAAATAAATTGATGAAACTAAAGAAATTAGAGATGTCAAAATGTCAAGAAATATGAAATGTGATACATTTTTATGTATTATTTTCTGTTGGTTCATTTGCATCTTTTATTCTTATTTTTGTTGTATCTTATGCAAGTACACTGCTACAGATTGAATTGTTAAGCATATATGCTTCTCCATGTTCATTCCATCATTGAGAAACTGAATTGAGTTAAAGAGAGGCTGATTTTAAAAAACTGGAGGTGAAAAATGTGATGCAGTTTGATGTATTCTTTTCTTCTGAGTGTTGAGCCATTTAAGTTTTTTTTTCCTTTGTTTAATTATTTGTTTCTATAAATATTAATTTTACTCTTTATCTTATGTGTCCAAATTCAAAATATCAGTTGATGTAATATTTTTGTTGATCCATTTCAAATTTTTAATTCCTAATTTCTAATTTGAGTCTATCATATTCAATTCCAAGCTACCAATTCTAGATAGAAAAGCCTCTTGGCACATTATCTTCTTAAAAAGGCAAAGTTTTTCCAAATTGTATATAATCTATCATCCAGACACTACTAAGCCTTCTAATCAAATCTGCATTGCCATTCCAGGTAACTGGTGCCCTCAAACCAAAGAATGTTTACCTGCCATCATACGACCAGTGTGCATGACATGTGAACGAAGGGTTTTCCTCACAGAAGCATCAAACAGTGACATTCAATGCACAACATGTGCAACGACAACGAATTTTGAGTACAAGCAATTTCTCCAATGCACAATTCAAACAACAAATGGAGATTTGGATTGTTCCCTGCACAAACAATTGCTAGAAAACAACTTCCCTCAACTTGCGGCAATACCCTTTCTAAATTACAAAAAAGACAAGTCCGCGGTAATGTTCATGCTACACAAATTTCAATTACAAGGAACATTTACGCTTACAATGGACAATTGCATCATAGCAATTGTCAAACAAAACAATGCTGTCACACCACCCAGCTAAAAAGGGATTTGCAGCTTGACACGGGTATTTATTCTGCACAAAATAATTACTTGACTATTACAGTTCATCTAGTTTCAATTTGGTTTGGTGAAATAAAAACATCTTTCTGGTGTCAGGAAATAGCAATGATGCCCTCTCTCTAGAATGGATTTGTCTCCATACAGATTGTTGTCTTTCTTTTTCGTGTTAAAGAATCTGTTTTGTTTCAGAAATGTTGGAGCATCTTTTTTGGCAAGAAGATTTTCTTTGGAAACTTGGAGCTTTGGAGAGGCGAAGTTGTTGAGAGGAAATTAATAATAGCAATTTGTCCTTTGATATCTGGTATAAAGAAGACTGGATTAAATTTTGATATTCCTCCTGGCAAATTGAATAGACTAACAACAAGAATGTCAAACGATGTAGCATTGGTTGAGGGATACTTCCTGAAGGATTTTTGTTATAGTGGACGTTAAAAAGGACATTGATTAATCTTTCATATCATAAACCAATAGGATTGGGAGATGCTTACTTGTTCAATGTGAACATATTTGTAAAAAGAACAATTTTAAATCAAATATCAAATCAAAATGTTTTTCCAAGTTGAAATGTTGAATATAAAATTGTACTAGCTATTATTGTATATTATCATCCTATACTATTGGGTCTTCTATGAGTGCACATTATTGTTATGAGTTAAAGTGTTAAATTCAACTTTTGTAAATTAGGTACATGTAGAAAGCATGGGTTACAAGGTTTAACCTACCAGTCTTTTTATGCTAATGAGGCGTAGCTAAATACACATAGTGTCCATGTTTGTATAATGGAATTTCCTGGCAATAATGTGTTTTACATAATGATCATAAACTCAAATGGATTCCTTTTTGAGATGAACCTTGTCCATGCATGCCTTGGGCCTTTTATCCATTAACTTGAAAATCATTTTGTTTGAAAAAATTGTAATGGAATCGATTCAAATCCATCAAAACTAATGTGGTGCAAATTAAATACGAAACAAACAACCTCTCTACACATCTATTGGATTATTGATTGGAAACAAGTACTATTATATCTTCTAGAGTCTCTATATGGTTTGTTTTTTGGACCATGCATCACATTATTTG
Source organism: Sequoia sempervirens (assembly GCA_007258455.2). NCBI lineage: Eukaryota > Viridiplantae > Streptophyta > Pinopsida > Cupressales > Cupressaceae > Sequoia > Sequoia sempervirens. The sequence goes on along the minus strand of VDFB02123847.1, from coordinate 5,878 downwards.
AATAATATCTAAACGCTAAACTTTTTTTGTTGGACCTATATTAGTTTTAGAGTTAAAATTTAGATGCTTTATTATGCAGTTTTTGGAGTTATGTTAAGCACTCTTGATTGGCCTATGTTGGTCAATCATGGACCTTGATGTAATCTATTTACTCCTATAGCTTTTGAGCATTGACTTGAATTTTGAATGGCCTTGTATGTAGATCCATGTGATCAAGCATTTTTGAGTTCTCTCTGCATAGTTGAAGGATCAACTCTAGTGATATGACTCCCTTGTGGTTGAGATCTGTTAACTAATCGATTACCAAGGTGGTTGTGTTAGAGGAAGTCTATGGGGAATTTGAAGGATTAAGATTTTTATGTCCCATGGTTGATCACAGCAATTCATTACAAAGGAGCAATACATGGAGAGAAGAGCTGCATTTGGGGGCTTCTGAGCGAGTTAAGGACAAAGTTATTTGAAAATAAACCCTTCAATTCATTCACCAGATCCATGATCTAGGTGCTATGAATGGAAAAAGACAATAGAAACAACAAAAAGAAATGATCGAGAGACCAGCTCAAAATGCTCATACAGCTGTTTCCCTACACCAAGACCTACTTAAGGTAGGGGACTCCAGCTCACACAAAGCCCTTGTTTGGTATACTATAAGTTTATGTAGAATAATTTGATAATAGTATGTTTTATTATGTAAGTATTGTTTGTTATTTTATTATTGTGTAAGTTATTTTACATGTCAGATTGTAGGGATTTTAAGTTTTTTTTTTAGGTAAAATGTATGTTTAAATAATTGTGACATTTTATCAAGATTCAACTACATAGTTTTCATATTTCATGAGTGGTGGTTGATGTGAACCTATTTTCATGAGCATGAATGATCCACTTAGTACTCATTGCATGTAGGTTATTTTCAAAGGGACAAAACATCAATATTTTGCAATGAAATGATTGTTTATTAATATCTAGATTCATGTGCCTTATTATGGCGAATGTGCAAGTGATATTATTGACATTAGACTTCACAATAGTATTATTTTGGATATGATTTGATATTTGGATGAGATTCTTGTGACCTTGGTGATATTTGAGATAAGTGATAATATGACCTAATGATCTCTATGTATGCATGTGTGTTTTCAAGCATTGTGTTACATGTTACAAAAGCTATCTATATTACTCTTGTTGAACACTCGAAATACTGAAAGGGGGGGGAGTGAATCAGTATTCCATTTAAACATTTAACCATTCAACTTATAACATATTCAATTTGCAGTAATGAAGGAAAGCATGAAAATATCCAACAACACACATAACACATGAACACCAGGGTTTTTACGTGGAAAACCCACAGTGAGGATTAGCTCACAATATATTATAACTGGTTATAGTATATTACAAAAGTGCTCACTATAGGTGGACTCACTAGCCATTGAGAAGTAAAAGAGATAGAATAGATTGTGGCTCATAGCCAAATTTGAACTGTTACAATTGCATCTAACACATGCATGAAATACAGTTCGAATGAAGCTCATAATATAGACTCAAAACTCTTCATACTAATTTGAAATATCACTCCACTCCGCTCTACATTCACACTATATTCACACAATTCACACCCCCTTACTCTTTTCACAAGTCACCACACTCAAAATATCGAAAAAGATCTTTCTTATATATCTGATTCATCTACAACATCAATTAGGCTGGCCTAATTAGATGTAATAAGAAAAATGTAACTTATTATCTCAAGATCTATACATACATGCTTTATGCCAAGATTAAAACCTCATAGAAATTTTAAATAGGTGGGCATGGACCTCAAATAGCATCCACATAATAGATCAAAACATATTCAACCTTCGCAACACACCCAACTCATTAGGTTGGCACCGATAATGACCTAATGACAAAATTTTCCAACTGTACAACCATATCCGAACACACGAACTTCCAAACACTATGAAAACTAGAATACATAATTATTTGACACTTGTCAACATCTCCACAACTCCATAAAGTTAGATTCCAATCCACATAGGAGTATGGATTCACCAAACATACACAATGGGCTAGAAAACACCCGTAACTTCCAAGTTGGGAACTTCTGTTACTCATGACTCCAAAATCAGAAACCAAAATGGGATGAAAATTTTGAATTAGGTTCCTCTATCAACCAACAAAATTATGTTAGAAGTGAAAATCACAATCTTCATCCATGGACCAATGCGGATCCAAATACCGGATCCCCTGTACATAGAATCACCTGAATTGACACTTAGTCAATTCCCACAACTATTTCCTTCATCAGATCAAACCTTCTTGCAAAATTGTCTTTCATCATCATCCTTAAACATGTTCAAGATGCCCAAAATGATCTGCACCATAGTCTTCATATTGAGATACAATGTTGACATCAATGACAACATTGCAATGCATAACTGTATACCTTGTACTAATTCCACATGCTCATGTTGCCAACAAGTTCATCAATGACATCTCCTTTTTCTTCCAACAATCTCCCCCTTTTTTCATTGATGGCAACATGCCAAAATCATCTCCAAAATTATTCTCCCCCTTTGATATCAAGGGAAAAGAAAGCATAGAACAATCTTCTTACATATCAGATCTCCCCCTGACAAAAATGTTCATATATACAAGCTAAAAAAATGAACTAACTCCCCCTAAGAGAGCTATACACCACAACTAGTTCAAATAATTATACTGGAAAAAACTTTACACCATCCACATATGTACATTGGAGTCTGAAACAATAAATTGAAAATGCATGAATAAAGAATTACTGTCAACCAGAGGAGGTTGAATCTTGGAGCTTTGCAACGTGGGCTTGCCACTCTTGTTTTCCTTCCTCCCAGACCCTCTTGGTTATGCCAAGAATTTTGCATTGTTTCTCTAATTCCTTTAGGCATTCTTCCCCTTCTTTTGAAGTGTTGGATACTGAGTTGTTCTTTGTAGCTTTATCAACACTTATTAGGGCACTGGAAATAGATGTGAAATTTGAGTTCACTAAGTTCCTAAGGTTCCCAAACTACATAATGATTTTCTCTTTTTGACCTTGAAGTTAGAAGTATTTCTCATGTAAATCTTCTATAGTTGATCATATGCTTCCATCTAGGTCTTGTGTCAGATCCTATGCACTGGAATCTCTATCTGTTTGTGACTCAGTTGAGTCCATATCATCTTTAACAATTTTTGTGGCTCTAAGCCACTTCGTGCAAAACTAGAATAAGGCTTTGTCTTCAGCCGCACAAGCATGGGCACCTTTGAGACTATCCTAAAATTTGTTGTGTGATTGTTGACACTTCTCCATGATTTCCATTAGCCTTTTTTCATCCATCTTTTTATCTATTTATTTTTCCAACTTTTCTTTCAATCTGGAGGAATATTATTTGAAAGAATCAATCAAAAACTTTTGATTTTCCATACCAAATAATGAGTTGTCAATGGTTGTTCTAGGTATGGCCTCTTGTAAGGTCTTCACTATTTCTTCAATCAACTCTTCACTCTTCTGATGTGTTTCAATTATTTCCTTTTGGGTAGATGCATGGGAGACATCTCCTAGTTGAAGCTTGTGGAGTGGTGAGATTTTGCTCAAGTCTATGTTCCCCTATTTCATGGGTAGTTGTAGCAATTGTGTAGACACAACCGGTTGGAATTGCAATTGCATGTTTAGTAAATCCTTCAAAGAACCTCTGGAGGAGTTGAAGGATTCAACATTTCCCTTAACATATTCCTTTACATTCTTCTCTTTCAGCTGCTTCTCCTTCTCATTATCACCAGTATTAACTAGTGTTTTTGTTTCTTTCTTTTCCTCATCTCCAGTTGAAATTGAATGTTCTCACCAGGTGTTTTAGATATCAAAGGAGGTGTTTGATGGTCCTTGGAAATATCCTCCTTTACAACATCTTCGGTAGCTACATCCTTCTCAACACTTTTCTCAGAATCAACATTTTCTTCTTTTTTTTCTTCCACATTTGGAAGAACATTATCTTGAACATCTCCTTCAGTTATACGCTCATGTTGAGCACCAATGTTTTGTGTATCTTCTTTTGTGTTCACCTTCGGAGAAAACATCTCCTCATGCATTTATTCCTTGTTCTTTGGGGTCATTCCTAGCCTTTGTGCTAGGTCCACAACATTGTCTATAGATTCCTTTTGAATCCTTTCAATATCATTCTGATCTCTACTCATAAGGGTTGTCACCCTTTGCTTTTTTCTCAACTCTCTACTATACAGTTTAGCCAATGTGGCTTTATTTTCATCAAACAGTGGAGCACTAATCTTCTCCAATGCATAAGCCTTTAATTTGGCCTCTTCTTCTCCTATCAAGAGGGGATCAACATACACTCATATCAAATCCTTCACCTCCTATTTTAAATCCCACAATACCTTGAGTTTTTTATTTGGTCCCCTAGGATTGGGTGACCCTAATTTAGTCAAATATGTACCAAATATGTTTGTAAAATAAAAATTTGCACAAACCCGTTAGTAATTATATTTGAAACAACTTGCTCAACTACCAAATTGACCCTATAAGGAGAATACTACAAAAAGTGATCTATAAAAAATTAGCAATGTTTTTGGCATATAAATGTCACTTAGAAAGGAATGAATGCGAGAAGGGGAAAATAAGAACCCATAAGAAAAAGAATGACATGGATACCATAGAAAAATCCTTTCAGGAAAACCTAGCCTCCAAGGCACACCCAATGTATCATTCAACAACAACAATGTTACAATATAGCATCAAGATTCATGCCTTTCATGGAGATCAACACTCTTAAATCTTGAAGAAAATTTGGTAGCATAATCCTACAAGAGATGATACATAATGCCTCCATCTCAAGCCCTTAATATATATATTTAAGGAGTCCTTGAAAACCATAAAAAATAATAATACCAAAGGCCCAAACAAGGTCCCAAAATACCATGGTAAGATTTCTCAAGACTCACATTGAGAGAATGACCTCCAAAATTAGAATATAATGTATCCACAAGCATAATTGAATTTCACCACTCAATTTGGTATATGTAACTCCCAAGGCCACTATGAAACCCCCTCATCAATGCCTCATTAAAATAATTTTCCAAGTCCTTAGATAATAATAACTAATTACATATATGTCCCAACCTTCACATGGGCATCCATTTTTTCTATTCCATGATTCTTTAAGGAAACAAATAATTAAATATAAATATGAAAAATTATACCTTAAGATATACAAGGTAAATATCACAACTAATCCTACAATGTTTCATTCTCACTTATACCCTTTCCTATAAAATTGATATAGGACTCAATGGCCACCAATAGTTTACATACTTCCTCCAACTCAACCTCTAAAGAAAAATTAGTGTGGTCATATATCACTGTTGATTTTTCTACTAAAGTAATCCATCAAGATTTAACTCCCATTATCACATCACTTAAGTATTTATATAGGTGAAAATTGGCGAGTAGATTCACAAAACAATCCCACAAGTCCAACGGGTTGGGATCAAGTAGTTAAAGAATTGGACCTACTGATTTTTGGTATGTGGCAACTGATCATGCTATAATCAGAGAACCCATATCCGGAAGCTTCAAGCTGTTAAAAGGGTTCAGATGGGTGTTACAAGATAATGAAAAATGCATTATTTGCAAGATTGTAATAGATTTTTGCACTGGATAATAAAATCATTGGATGGCTACAATTTGGCGGATGTAGCCCGGATTGGGTGAACCACGCTAAATTCTTTGTGTTATAATTTATTTTGTGTTTTAGTTTCTTTGTTTAGTTTACTTAAATCTACATTTAATTGTTAGATATTTCCTTCTAACCCTAACAAGTGGTAATCGAAATGGTTGTGTTTGATTATC
>VDFB02123845.1:0-29899 GCA_007258455.2 Sequoia sempervirens | reverse complement strand
ATACATGTACAAGAGTGTGATACTTTATTTCAGTGCATTTACATATAAGAAATTGCTTACAAATGATGCTCAAAATTCCCAAAAGGACAAAATACTGGATATACATATAAAGCAACTCAAATGAAGCCATCCTATGCAAACAAAAAGTTTTTAGGTGCCAAAATATCCAACTAATTAACTAGAGTGTTAAAACACAAAAATCTAAATTAATTATACCAAGGGCCAAATCTAGAAAAAGTGCATGAGTAACTCTGAAGAGCTTAGAGAGACCTTTCCAACGTTGCAAGAATCGCAAAAATTGAAGGAACAAAGAAAAAGTTATGAGCTTGAGAGTGTAAACTAAACATCTAACTTCAACGAGCAATAAATGTAATCAAACAACAAAAATTCTGAAAATCATTTGCACCACTAGAAAATACACATTGCTAGCTTTTCAAAATATTTCGTTTGCAAAATTTTTCCATTTGGATAAAAAGTTATGCAAAAATGAAAAAAAATCCCTAGAAGGGGGACTTTTTAATGCTAAATAGGTGCAAAAATCATCACTAAATAGGAGCAAAAAATACTGCCCCTAGTCATGCCATATGACCACCAACATAGGAAAATTATAAAAAAAATCATCATCGTTAGTGGTGGTGGCTCCGTTGGCAAAGTGGTGGTGGGGGGGGTGGCCCAAAGGTTGCGCCACCCCTGACACTAGTCGACCGATCACAAGTTTTCATAAAAAAACTTTAATGGTTGGCTTTAAATAGAGACCAACTGATATAAAATTTACAACCAAAGTTTATTTTATAAACACAAAAAAACACAATCGATATAAATGAAAACCTTCATACCCCTACAAGTGTTTATGTGACAGGTGAGCTCTGCTAAAGATAGAAAGACAATTGATAGTGACGTATGTAGATGAAGTACGATGCTAGAAGACCAACTATTGGATGAATGATACAAACTCTGAGAAGATGTCGATCCAAAGCACCGATGGAAAGTGTACGTAGATGCTAACAAAGGTACTAGGTACTAGTTTAGAGCTCACTCGACAAGATCGTCGACCAACAAATGCACCGAAGACTTGACCGAAGGTAACCTCTTGTCAGTGATTATAGATTTTACTTAAGACATGTTTAGGAAGGGATGACATAGGAGTACAATCTGATGTTGACAAAGATACCCATAAATAATGTTGATTTGAATTGACTGGGACCTTGTACACCATGGTAGATCGAGTGAAATGACAACAGATAGTACACTGATTTGATGTCGAGTAAACATGAGTGTTGATGGGAGTGAAGGAAGTGACCGCCAATGAAAATTCAAGAGCCCAATAAAAAAAATGCCAGCTAGTAAGTGAAGGCCTACAGTGAAGTGAGAGGGCTTGCAAAAAAAGAGCTCTCGGGTGTTGTCATAATAGTGGTTTACAATTCCCGAGAGGAACTTAATTAGAGCTTCAAATCACATATTTTAGAAAATATAATGATTTAAGCCTTAAAAGGTTCCATTTTAAGGATTCCAATTGAAGAGGGTTTGATCAAATCACCTTAGATCAAACCCCCTTGGATAGAAACCTCGCTAGTTTTAAACCATACCTATAAATGCTGTCTCCTTTACACCTATCAAAATGCTGATAAAAAACACTTTTGATTTAGCTTTGGGGGATCAAATGAATTCATTTAAAATTTATTTCAAATGATTATGGTATTCCTCAGAACAAACTATCCAATGAATATAATTTTAATATGTTTTGGTTTTGTTATGTATTTGTTTTTTAAGTTTTATTAAACATAGGTTTTTCATCTAAAATGAATTTCTTTGTTCTTACACATGTGGAAAAATAGAAGATTATCAAAAAAAAAAATTTGAAAAATATGAGTGCAACCTGATATTTAAGTCCTTGATCCAACAAAAAAAATTAAATTAAATTTTGACATATACAAAAAAGTTACGCGTTATAATGATCGCTACAGGTCTAAATTGTAATTCGATTGACTTTGAAACTTGATTAAGGAAAACATATTCAATAAAACTATCTAACCAAGTGGAAGCACTAGGATATCGAGTTACAAATCTAAATTTGAAAGAAATTAATTTTATCCTTCACAAAAAAAGTTGCTATACCTGCAGCGCCACTTTTAAAAATGTTGTTTTCTGAAAAAAATCAATTTTCATGGGAGATGGAAAAAGAAGTGCAATTTGATTCCAAAAATTTTGAAAAATTTTTTTTAGAATCTACAGAAAAAAATTTGATGAGACTCTAGTTTGCACCATCTTCAAATTCCTCACAGTTTAGCCGCTATAGGTGCCCGAATGTGAAAATTTAGTTAAAAATAATAATTTCAGTTGTCCATGGCCAAAAATTGTAAACCACTATTATGGGATCACCGGGGAGGCCAAAAAGATAGGTGACTAGAACTACGAATAGGGGGCTCGGGTCGACAAGGGATCGACGAAAATATTGAAGAGCCACCGGTAGAAAGGCAAGCTCCGGTGAATGCTTGACTGGAGCAATGGAGTTGACACGAAGAGTATGAGCTCGACAAGGGCTACAACCTACAAATTAGGATTAAAGTCTACAACAAAAGAAATGCTGCCAGTCCATAGAAAATAATAAATGTTGTAGAAATATTTTCATGGCCACCACATAAAATATATTTGCGGGAAACAACAATAAGTTTTCTTCGATAATAAAAAAAATTTGTTAGAAAATATAATAACACAAAAATATTATTTTTGCAATAATTTATTCTGCGAAAATAGTAATGACAATCTGCTCGAGGGGCTGAATAGCTTGCCCAAACAATTTTTTTTGCCTCAGCCTCCAATTGACAGTGTTGAAAATCGATGATTGGGTAGTCAATCTTTAGGTTTTTGAGCCTCCCAGACGCGATGGCAGGGTTTGTTTTGACTCAAACTACTTTGAAATATAGGCTACCTCCTGGATGTAATGGGATAGCCTAAAATACTACCACTATAGCCAAAAGTGTTGCAATCACTAGATCTCACCAAAATGCATACATGCAATATAGGATTAACAAATCTTTACAAACCCTTTCTGATTCTCAAGATTGTATTGAAACGTAAGAGAAGAGCATATGGGGAATTTGCAAGACCAGAAAAGAAACTCAAATCACAATAAGACTTGATGGTGGAAACTCTCTAAGAAAAAGAAAGGGGCTTGCTAGATTCAAAGCTTTGATACCATGTTGAAGTGAGCAACCGAGATCTTCAATCTGTAACACCAAATAACCTCCATAGGAGATAGAGAGAAGTAACAATGGAAGATGCTATTCCACCAAACAAGAATTGCAATATGATACAATATGATCAATATGCTATGCAATACAAAACAATGCTATGGAAAATATGCTAGAGATGCCTTACTTATAAAGACAAGGATGAGAGATAGGATAAAACAAGATCATGACAAGTGTCTTAATCTTATCACATGAGACAACTAACTCATAACTACCTAGGATGATGTGAAGTCTAGATAAGACAACTAAGACTTGTAGAAAATTCTTATATCCTAGGTAAACTTAACATGTGAACTAAGTCCCCTAAGTCCCTAGTAAAGAATTAACTAGGTACAAGACTTATTCACACCAACAACATAAACTTGTAACTTGCAACCCAGTGAAGAATGGATACCTATGGCACATTAGGAGATCTACCTTAGTAGTCAAATTCCTAAGCTAATTTAACAAAGGTATTGGACAAGCATGAAGTGTGTGTATCCTTGAGCGTTGAGAAGAAGATTGTGTGCTATCACTATAAAAAATTGCTAATGGAGGTCTTCCTACTACTCTTACGTGTTTTCTTTTGTCCGAAATGTTGTTTGTGATGATCCTAAGTGTTCCCTTGTGTTTGTTGATGTTCATTTTCGATTGTTTATAAATAGGTTTTACCATTTTCTAATTTTTAGATGAAATTAAGACTTGTGAAATGTGAAAAGGCAAATATTTAGAAAAACAAAAAAAATTGAATTTAAAAGATGCATTAGAATCCAAGATGAAATGATCATAAATGAATGGAAAAAAATATTAACTAGAATGAAGTTTTACTTAAATACAAGATCAAATCAATATTTAAAAATAAAAAATAAAAAATCGAGTTTATAAAAGAAAACACTATATATCAACAAAGCTAAGTACAAATAAAAATATATGTTTTTTTTATGCGATAGGGTATCCGCATACAGGCCCACCGGTCAACCGCGAGAGTGGGGGGTTGAACCCGAGACCTATGGGGAGCAAATCCATGACTCAAGCCAACTCCGCTACCCGGACGAGCTAAATAAAAATATGTGTTACCCACTAAGGTGATTGAGGGTCTTGTTGAATGTTATGTCCATGAAATGAACAAATAAATTTTCCATAATTATCTTTTTTGTGAGATGAACTACTCGGTTGGTGGACTGATTAGCACAACAAAACTATGCTTAGTCATATGATAACAGGTTTCTTTCATATTGAGATGTAACTAACCTACCCTACCAAATGATAAAAATGAAATTTCTAACAATGATGAGCTCGAGTATGAGTTTCCTTATCTTTGACAAAAATTTCTTTTGCTTCAAGGGTAAAAGTTATATGCTGAGTAGTCAGCTTTATAAATTAAATAAATCTAATTTTAGATTTGTTCAGGCATGCTTTATGCACTTCATCAAAGTTTAGATTATTTTCTGCATCTCAGATCAAGGTACGCGCTGTGAGCTGAATAGACTATATACTATAGTATTATAAGCATCCTGTCCTTTTGTGTAAGATTCCTTTCTGCTCTCTTTTGTAATATAAAGAAGTATACAAAATGGGTAAGAAGATTCTATGAAGATTATGAGTTACGCTATTAAACGATATAAAATTCCACAGCAATCTCAGTGCAGTGATGATGAGAGTGATAGTCATTTTGTATGAATCAATTGTTACAGAGGAGATCTGACTAGGAAGAGTAGAAATACGTGACAATGAATTCAGCAGTTGCAAAGAAAGGAGTTGGGTTGCTGTTTAATGCCACCAAGAATGGATTGTCAAGCATTTCCAGTGGGATTAACAAGACAAAGAAGGCTTATTCTTCCAAGCACGAAACTGATGTGCTGAATGAGCTCAAGCAGAGAGGCGTCAACCCTGGAGATCTTATATTTCACGGTGGGTACTCTCTTTTTTTGGTTCTAGAGAATGAAAAATACCATAAAATTATGATGGTACTGATTATGATGGATTGGTTGGTGGGTGAACCCTGCCCCTCCACGCTCGGCCCCCCCTAAAAAACACTTGTACCGTTGATTTATGCCTTTGTCAGAACTTCGTGTTGAATATGGTTCTGTTTTTTAACTGGAATGTTGATTATGGGATGGTAGAGCCCTAAGCCTTGCCAGCTCAATCTCAAGTAGTGGAAGTCCTGGTTTTAATTGAACTGTGAATTTGAAAGAACCAATGGTCCCTTGGCTTCAATTGAGCACACGAGGGGCTCTATCCCACATCGATCACGGGGTCCACGCCGGCAAGCTCAGCAAGCGCATGCAGCCCACAAGCACACACCGACCCAGCAGGGCTTGTACCTAGGTGGCTGCTGTAACTGTGCCACCCTAATATCAACACCCCATGCAATCAACGGCCTGTCTGTTTGGATTATTTATTTAGGTAGATATTTTTAAAAGTGTGATAGGTTTTATTAGTGTGGGCATTTTGGGAGTTTCATCAATCGAAATCATTCTGGATGTTTTGGATTTCTGATTTATTTTAAAAGGTCATTTTTTAGGACACACCCTAGCCAGCACACCTCTTGGGCATATGAGACGCCTTTTGTGAGAGCAAGTGGACTTTTTCATATATATATATATATATACTATGAGCCCTCCTGGTGTAGATGACTATATATATATATGCGTGTGTGTCCAATCTCGTGACCAAGATCAAGTTAAAGTGAGCCTTCTCAAGTCATCTACACCAGGAGGGCTCATAGTTGATTAACCCATTATGGTGGGTGTTTTGGTGTATTTGATGATTGTTGAGTAAGATAGATGCTTTTGCTGTTCCGTCAGTATGGAATTTCCTTTTTGTGGTAATTGTTAATTTTGCCAGGTATTTTGAGTTTCAATTAATGTACATTATGATTGATTAGTGTTTTTGATCGATGGGGACTCTATGGGTATTTCTGGGTTTTGAAGGATCCTCATTATTGCTTTGGCATAGAACAATTTGTGCTGGAATTGAATCCTTAATCGTTTTTTTCTTCTTTTTCTAGCTATCAGTCCTGCCATCCCACCGCAGTGTGCATCTGTCCTTTACCAGAAGGTGTCAGGATAAATGTAATGCCAGAACAGTGGTTCTTCAACAATCTCCAGAGGCGTAGGCAAATACTTCATGCAATGCATTGATTCCATGCCTGTCTTTGAATACCAGATCATCTCCATTAAAAGACTTCCTTTCTATGTCTGCTCTTAGGGGTGAAAATTATTAGCCATTGTTTCCCATTTTTTTAATTCTTTCTGGGACTGAGTTTGGATAACAAACAGAGCAAAAATTGAACTGTGCAACAAGAACAATCAACATTTGCCAAAAAGCCCTTGTATCCTTCAGTTTCCCCAAGGATATTTCATGCTAATAAGGAGGAAAGATCCAAAGTTGCAAGAGTGTGAGAAGAAGCAGATGGAAGGTAAGGAACCTAATGCTGGAAAAGATATTTTTTTGATTTGTGATGGTGCAGATCATCACATTGCTAGTACAAATCACGTGGTCTTGGGTTTGCAAGATGTAATGGTTTATCTTTCTATTCCCCAAGAATTATAAAAGGTTAGCCCGCATAACTTCACTAAGGAGGAAAAGGGTAAGCATTTTAATGAGTACAATTTAAAATTTGAAGGAGGCAGTAATAGCATAGATGCACTTAAGAGTATGTCTTTCCGGCAATCTTCTCATCAGGAAAATTGCTCTAAGCATGGGAAAATAATTAAGAATACAACCTGCAATAAATGTCAAATAGATCCTTTTACTCAAATGCAGAATTGGTTATGCAACAAGTAGTGGGACTTGGTAGCCAGGGTGTTTTTGCAACTCATCTTGGCAGAGGATGCAACATACTGGCTGTTGTACTGGTTGTCAACGATGACAATCAAGGATATGCATTCGTTGCCTATGATCTATGGTGAGTTTGTTATGGGAATATAGAAGATTGTGGCAGCGAATAATCTCATTGAGTTTGACCAGGACAATTTCTCCCATCCTTTGTGGAGATCTAATTCAATTGAGAGAATGCACATGTGTTTGCCAATACAGGTGTACCCAAATGGCAGCTGAAAGGCAAGCGCAATGCAAGAAGAGGTTTTGAAGTTTGTGATGAAATTAATATCATTGTTCGTAACATATTTGGCATCCTGGATAAAGACATGGATAAACATAAGATTCATCAAACTAGGGAGCTTAAGTCTAAGTTTGAAGAAAAGATTGCTAGGAAGCAAGAAAATGAAGGGCTAAGGAAATTGAACAGATGGTCAAAGAGCTTAATAGATTTCAAGAAGAATTTGAACAACTTCTAGTAATATCAGAAGTTGCAAGTATAGGGTTGAGCTTATTTCGGAGAGTTAGGCAGAGAATTAAAAGTCAATAAACAAAGCAAATAGAGGATGACAATTGATTGGGAATCAGAAATGATTATTTCAGAGAATAACTGCATGGATTTGGACTAGCATGGAGAATGGTTTAAACAGGAAAGCAGAAATACTTTTCAATCTCCTTCTAGTTTCCATTGGTTTATTGATAACCCCCTCTTTGAGATGTGAGTAGGGATATTTTTTAGTTCAAGTTTCTCAGTTTTTGCTACCATTAGAGTAGCGTAGCAGAAGCAGACTACATCACAAGAAAGACTAAGGATAGGGAATTGTCGAATCCCAAGACTGGAATAGAATCCTTCTAGTATGTGGGTCTAAGATGAAGCAAAAGATCTCGGAAACACTGCATAACACGCCTATGGTATGACACTCTAGATCTTACACAAATAGTAGGAAAAAGGGAGAGAGACTCATGTGGAGGGTCTGATGCAGCCTCTATTTATTCCTCATCAAGATTTGAAATGTGTATTCATGGATTCCATGTGGAGTCCCCCTAAAGTGTGTGGTAAAGATTACATTTATGTTTTTGCAGATAAGATGAATAAATATGCATCACCTTTTTACCATTTAATGGATTCAATGTGTGTTATGTTGCCTAAAACAATTATTAATAAGGGAGGTATCAGATTTCCCAATAGTTGTTGGTAGACATTATTTCAATTGACAAGTGCAGTGGTCACTCCTAGTACAGGTTATCTGCTACAAGTAGTTGGCCCAACAAAAATATTAAGTGGGTTGAAGCATACTTGAGGGTACGTGCTTTAGAACATACATCAACACAGGTTAGATGGTTGCACTTGGGAGAGCATTGTGTGTTCATAGATTGTGAAGTTTTGTTTATGAGGGCAATGAATGCCATCATTGTCACAAGGGTGGAAATTCTGGGATGTGGAGCTATCGCAAATCAACAGGTTCATGGGAACAACCTTTTTATAGAGGATGTTGTTTGGAAAGAAACAAGAATTTTGGAATATTTGAATTTGCATTGCTTGAGGGTAAGTAATTTTGAGCAGCGCAAACTTGTCATGTCCCCTTTTTGTAATAATATATGTTATGGACCAAATTGCCCATTTCCTATTATCTGCATCTCCCTTAGTCTCATTTGGTGTTCGTGTTTTCCCTCTTCTTTCCCCTAGTGTCTATATAAAGTCTTTGAGTTTGAAAGCATGCCCAGTTTTCTAAATGTTTGTTAGTTGTCAAAATTTCAGAGCTCCCCATCTAGGCATGCTTTTTCGTCTAAGTCCAACCTTTCCTTAGTCCCCATGGACTTTTGGACCTATCTTTATTAGCATGCCCATTGCTTCACTCCCAATGCCTCAATCTGTGGTATGACTCTTGTGGTATCTTCAGTCCTCGATCCCCGAGACTCCCACCTTTGTTTTTGTTTCCTTCATAACATCCCCATCACTTGTCGTATTGTCATTAATGGTTGGTTTTGGCACCATAACTGTCAAAAGTGGGACCTTTTCCTGCTCATAATTATTGTTCACCTTGGAGTTGTGGACTTACATTGTAGCCAACCCATTATTGTTGTGACGGATATAAAGGAGCAAATGTGTCCATTCAGGCATTATCATCTACACTCAACCAAATTCCTTTCATAATTCGTTTTCAGCACTTGTGTTTGAGTGTGTGGATCCGAGGACAAAAATCTGCATATCTATCAGAGATCAGAGGACGAAATCCCTTTGATTTAAAAGGTTAGAGGATACCATCCCTTTTGTTGGAGGACGATCTCACTTGGAGGTTGCATCAAAGCTTCATTGTTCAAGGATTCAGCCACATTGTATTGATGTTGTTTGTTGTTTGCCATGGGTATTCTCACAGTAGTTTATTGCTGTTATGTCTAATAGAGTTCCAGTCTATTTCACATGCATTTTCAGATTCTATTGTAATAAGAAAGATATTGAGATTTACACTTGTTATTTTCTGTGCATTTTAATAAGAAGTTCGGGAGTTAATTTTATCATTTGCTATTTGAAATGTAATGATGTTGCTGATGCATAAACAATAATTTTAACTTGAGTATCTAAGATTTGAGTGAATGCTAGGGCTGGTAGTGTTGTTATTCAAATAATAAATGTTTGTGAAGGGTAAGAATCAGATTTGCATTATTATTTTTGCTTGGTAAATTACAACAAAGGAGGACAAATAGTGTGCCATGGTGCAATTCATGGCTTCTATCCACTCTTAGGCCCATCTACTGCAGAAATCACTGTCTAATGACTTAAAGATCCTGCTGCATAAATGAAGCAGACAATGCAATGTATGGAGCAAGAGTATCAATATTTTTTTGGAGGCGAATCACCTAACGATAACGACAGTAGCATACATATGCTTCTTCAATCCTACTTCACTGCTCATGGCTAAGAAAGCTGAAGTGCGATGCATTTGTTTAGGACAATAAAGAGTAAATAGGTGATACTTGATTTGTCTGTTTTGAATTTAGTTTTTGTATGGTGTGTGGATAAAGAATGGTGAGGATGTGGTAATTTTCATCCATGTTGAAGTTTTGGTGCTCTAAGTCCCATTATTTATTATCAGTTATCCAGTTTATAATTTTCAATTAATAACAAACTATTCAAATGGTTTAGAAATATGAAACTTGAATGAAATGAAATAAGAATGGAATTTAATTATTAAAAAATCCTTATTACCATATAAACACATCAAAGGTATGCTTTGGAGTAATATAGGGCCAAGGACATGTTTGGATTTGCTACCTAGATCGTCAATGGGTGCTGCAGAGTGGATGCAGTTTCTCTTTGTTTAATTTTCCTCTGCTTAACATTTTCAAGGTCCTCCTCTAATATCATTGATAAGTGCTGGAGAAGAGGTCCATATTGGGCACAAAACAGAATGACGCTTACTCAAGAGTATGCTTTGGACTTAGCAGTCATAATTATTTAATGAAGCTGGCAACCTTAAATGGGTATGATTTATGTTTGAACTTGAAATTTATGATATTTTCATAATAATATAGCTTTCTTTTATCTTTAATATTGCCATCCTTCCAAAGGTTTTCATATATTTTATTTTTAATTTTAATTTCAGGTCAGCATCTCTATGAGGGGGATATATAATTGTGGATGCCCTGAAAATTTATCCATTATCAGCCTTTTTATCAACCTTTTTTAGATGAAGATGCATGAGGCATGATTATTAGGCAATGCTAGGAAGTCTATCCTATTCTAGCATTTTCAGCTTGTGTTTGTAAACCATTTATCATTTTAAGGCATCACTTTCAATGCACAACATACCACTTTAATCAGGAGGGAAGGTAAGGTGTATTGCTTAAAATTTTGAAGTTATACATAATCAAACTGGTTTTGGATTTTTTCAATTAAAAAAAAAAGGTTTCCCAATTCTTCCACCCAAAACTTCTCAACTGTAAAAGATCACGGTTATTACAAGGTTAGAGAGTTTTCTTTTTATCCCAATGCCAAAGTTTAGCTCTCTGCGATGGTTATTATGTAATTATTAGTTGCTTCCTCAAAGTATATGCTTGATTCCATTATATTATGCATATCTTCTTTTTTGCAAGCAACATTTTTTTGGATTACTTTGTTATGATCTTTGTTTGACCAACCTTATGCCTGCAATTAGCTCAATAAGACATTCAGAAAACTGAAAGCGAACTTTTAAGCTATGATAATCGACATAAAAGGATCCTATAGTTGGTGACTTTATGGATTGCAATTCCTACTGAAATTCACTCTCAATTATTGTTTATGGTGATATTTTCAATTGCAATCAAGTATTAAAATTAATGGATAACTTATAAGCCTTTTGCAGTTGAACTTTTTTGTCTTTGTGTGGTGCTTATTTGAATTCCTTGCTTCTTGAGTTCCCCCAAACTTTCAATTCAAAGAAATGAAGGGAAAACATTAGACTCATCTAGTTAGATCTTATCCAGTTCACAATGTAAAATCTTTTTGATCAACATTGTTTTTTGAGATAATGCAATCCTCTTGAATTGGTGCAATCCCTTGAGCTATTACAACTATTTTATCAGAGACATTTTTGGTCATTGATGTTTCCTCCTTTCCTTTTTGATCTTGCTATGGTTGGTGTTATCCCATCTCTCTTGATTGAATTGGTGGTTCTCTTCTATGGGACTTTATACGGATTAAAGCTTTGATCTCTATTGTTCACTTCTCTATGTTTATCAAGAGTTCCTTTTCATGAGGGTCCCTTCCTTTCACATGATTTGTTTCTCTATGTATGGTATGGTTTTGCCTTTATTGTCTTGTTTGGTTTTTAACTTCCCTCTTACTATGTTAGTTTGGTTCTTAGTTTTAATTCAAGATTGTTATTTTTGGTTGCAAGAATTCATTTCAACATTCTTACTTTCTTTTGTAATTTGCTGCCCTTTTAAGCCCTACGGACCTACTTTGGTCATTCATTTGCATTAATATAAATTCTCTCTCTCTCTCTCTCTCTCTGGACCTTATTCTGTATTATATGGCTTTTTATGTACTGACTTCTATAGAGTTTAGGCCCCCTTTTTAGGTTCTTTCACTTCCAAATTTTATTCCTGCATGGTTTGTATTTGTTCTTGGATTCTCTTTCCTTTCTAGCTATTGTAACTTGTACTTTTGAGTCCCATTGACATACTTTGTTAATTATTGACGCCTATAATTTATTTAGTTCTTTCTCAACTTTTTCTTGGAAGCAAACTGGAGAAAGAAGGAAAGAAAGAAAATATATCAATGCCATAAAAATGACCAAAGACAGTAATTGAGAATGCAATACAAAATTAACAAAGATACCACTAGTAAGAGAATGTCTAAATAATGCAACATTGCTACAAAAGAAAAGAACATTTGAATGTCTAAAGAATGCAACATTGCTACAAAAGAAAAGAACATTTCACAATACCCTGTTTGCCAAATAGCACATTGCCAGATAGAAATCTTTTGAGAGTTTATTTAGCACCAGAGTGCCCGTGTCTGCTCACTTGTTTGATTCCCCATTGTCTTTTTTCCAAAAAATTTAAAGATAACTTTCTCTTGTGCTTTGATTCTTTCAATCAATACGGAATTCTTATTTGTCTTGATTCATTAACAAAATCTCCTATTTCTAATGCTGGATTTTTCTAGTTGTCTGTAGCTATGGTTGATTCAACAAAGAATCATAAATGTATTACTACTTTGACACTGAAACTTGAGAGCCTTATCTGCATTACAACCGAGTTTTCCACATATGCGTAAGGGTTTATCTCATGACTCATCTATTTCCAAGCTAATGTGGTCAAAGTCCTGAAAGAGGCACACTCCCTTGAAGGTGCCCTTATTTGTATTCTACAAACATGAATGTGTAAATCTAAAACGGATAGCCCTCCCAAATTTGGAAGGGTATTTATGATTTCAAAACAAAGGGTTTCTTGCCGCATTATCTATCAGAACCAATTTCTAGTTGTATGTTTCTATATAACATATTTATCCCACAAACAAAGGTTTCTGGTAGCAACACTGAAAACATCAACTGGCATAGAATTACATTGTGCTAAAAATAAGAATTTGCTAATCTATTCCTTGGTCAATCCATCTCAGAAAACACAGTGATGCATGTAGAGTGGTTTTCATGGGAAATTCCTTCACTTGTGTCATAAATTATATTATTTTGACTATGAAATGAAAGATTGCTGCAACTAACTCCTCTTGAAGTTGGACCTTGGCTATGAAAAGATTTTCCCTTTTGCCTTCCGCTCCACTCTTGTGCACACAGAGCCATCTTTATATCAGCTGATGCATCATAAGTTATATGAGGCTTTTCTTATTACTTGTTTTATTCATGCATAGTGATCCTACCTTCAACTTATTTATCAGTGTGGAGCATCAGCATCCTGTGAATCATCCCACAAAATCATAGTTTGAAAACTTGGACTTGGCATCCCAAAATTTTGACTCGGACTTGGGACTCGGCATAGACTTGGCAAAAAACTTGGCATGGACTCGACAAAAAAAACCTCATAATTACAGAAAAAAAAGGAAATAAATGCATTTAGAGAACATAAAAATCTAATTTGATGATCAATTTGTCATAATTCAAACATTACACATGTCGTATGATCCGCAAACTCTCAAAATTTAAAATTTCAGCCACTATGTTTGTTATGTTCAGGTTCCTGAAGAGTCTAAGCTCAAGACTCGAAAGTCTAAGCCTAAGACTTGGGAGTCTTGGAGCAGGACTCGGCAGACTTGGCTCGGGAGTCTCATTGACTTGACTCGGCCAGCTCAGAGACTCGGGAGTTTGGAGAGTCTTGCAGAAAACTCGGAGAGTCTTCAAACTATGCACAAAATTATTTTGATGGATCAAAGACTGTATTTAAGCATGAAGTAAATTGAATCTATCAGAAATATATTCTTTCGCTGAAGGCCATTAACATTTTTTCAGTGCAAATGAAGTTTTGTCTCCAAATGAATTATGACTAGGAACATTTCTAGTTCTTATCAATTTCTGTTCTAAATTGGTCTTTTCATTCTTGGGTAATAAATTAAACAGGAAATATCCTTTTTGTTGTTTTCAAGTTCACTTGGAACCATATATCCCATAATGTGGATTTTATTTTAGAGAGATGATCCATAACTACAGCCTGTCACCAGTTTTGGAGGAGGAGATATTACATTCATGATATCTGATAACTGATTGATCTTCTTCATGTCCGTGTTTATTGAGGGTTCTTTCCTCACATGGCCATTTGTATTTGTACTTAGATCTTATGGTTTAGAGTTTGGCCATGCTTGGTTTACCCTCTCTCTTCTTTGTTTTCAGCTCTTACTGTTAAGTTACTTTCATATGCTGTGGTCTTTTTATCTGAGCTTCTTTCTATTGTAATTTGATTTACACTCGAGTCCCATCGACCCATTTGATAATCTGTTGATATTTATATAATTTCTTTCTTTCTTTCTGATAGCTATTATATATGACATAAAATATCTTTGTGGATTGCGCTTGCAGCCTTCCAACGGGTGTACTTTTTATACATGGCTGGTTACAAACACGAGTTAGTTGCTGTGGCCCAAATGGCTGGCAAACGCCTAGTAAGTTGATAGTGCATCTATCTATTTTGAATTTGTAGTTAGAAACATTGGATCAAAAACGAAAAGTGATTAGCCTGGTTTGCCCCTTCGCTTGTTTTGGTATCTTTGGATTGTCGCAGGCAGATCCTCTGAAGAGTAGTGTTCCTTTAGAAGCAGTTATGATTTTAGGAAACTCTCTATGCAATGAATGTTCACAATATGGAGACTTTGAAAAAGGAAATTTCTATCAGAGTATGCAAGACTTTGTGACAAAATCAAGATTGTCAAAAGATCATTATGACAGAGAATCACTTGTGCATGATATTTATTATGCAGTATTGATTGCAGTGGAGGTAATAAATTTGACCATGATCTAGATTTGCTTTCAATTGAAAATGAAAAACATGTATCCCTTATTTCCATATATGAACAATATATTTCATTTTCATTCATGGGTTTAACTTTTTGACTTTTGCTGAAATAATTGCCTCTTGAAAAGAAATAAAGAATGTACTGCTCAATAGCTGTTAAATTTAATTAAAACTATGCAACATGTATAGAGTTATCAGATACTCACTGTGACTTGGTAATGCATCTAATTTGTTATCAGAAATATGGAACAGAGGAACAGACATTAGAGAAAACATTCAAGGGTGCTGCATCCCGTATAATTGAAAGTGCAATGCATGTAACAGATGCCAAAATTGACCCAAGGTAATTTTTTCATTTCTATTCCCTGTTTCAAAACAGTGAAAATCTCTTGTATTTGAAATGGTAATTGATTGATTATCATTATTAAACAAAGGAGATTCTCCTCATATAATAAATTACAAAACGATGTTTCTAAAAAGTTACAGTCATGAATAAAAACACTAAACTGAAAGTTGCTAAAACTAAAGTAAACTGCTAAAACTAAAGTAAACTAACAATTAAGATGACCATTAAAGATTACAATAATACTTTAATACCCTGAACCCTCCCTTAATGGTCATTCTACCAATGACACCAAGTTTACTCATAATCTGATGGTTTTCTGGCCATGAATGCATAAAAGGAAGATTCCTGCTCAGTATGCTCTAACATGGGTAGACTCGGTGTAGTTAGTAGAATTACCATTAAGCTGAAACTAACTAAAGTAAACTAACAACTAAGATGACCATTAAATATTACAATAATGCTTTAATAGTATTCTAATCTTATATAGGAATTTACAATAACACAAATCCCTCTCGTAAACTAGTAATTAAAGAAAAATCATAACAAAATAAAAGAAAATTTAAAATAGTAATTAAAGAAATAATTAAAATTGCTATGTATTTTTAAGTATTTTTTCTATTGCATAATAATATAATTTTTAAATAGTCCCTAAATATATTGTTTTCCAAATGTTTTTTCCACTTCATAATAATGTAAATAAAATAAAATATTTTTATTTCTAAAGCAAAATAATTTAACTCTGAAATAAATAAAATAATAGATGTGTCCATGTATGTATGAGTATATAAAAAATAGTTAGAAACAATCTAATAATGTTTAAAATTTCTAAATCTATATAAAACGTCATAAAACTGAGGTGGTTCCTAATTATTTGGGAGTAGTCTAAAGTTTGATATATCAAAGCCTAATAGCTCAAATGTTCGTATACTTTGTAATCCTTCCTCAACAAAATAGAACCTCTATTATTGACAAAACTTGATTAACAATAAATTATTAATAAAACAAATTTAATATATTTTATATGATTTTTTTTGTTATTTAATAAAATTAATTAAAACTAGCATTACCCATATTTAGAAAAATCTATGTAATAAATGCCAATAGGTATCATTCTTGAGGCACTATTTTTGACAAGATTTTTGATTTAAGAGGAGTAGATGCCTCAGAATGATATCTCTTGGTATCTTTAAAATAGATTTTTTAAAGATAGGTCTGCTAGTCGTAAGTCATAACTATTTTTTTTTCTTCCCTATGTAATGCACACCTCTTATAATTTTTGTCATTTTCTGTTTTTTTCTTATTTTTCTGATTTTTGTATAACACACGCCATTAGAACAACAAAAACTTGTAATACAAATGTTGATTGCAACAACCAAGTTGGAAACTTTACAAAAAATCTTAAGTAACTTTAAATCATACTCATATCTGTTGTGACCTTTTCACACATCGCCCCATCGCCAATGGGGACCCCCAGTTGTCTGCTAGTTTTTAGGGTTTTGTCTCCTTGCAACGGTTTCGTGAGATCACCTTATTGAGAGTTTCAAGTCAGTAATCCATGCTTGAATCAGTGCGTAGACGTCATGGAAGCACTCAAAAGGCCCAGGAAACGAAGATCGCCTGTGAATTCGGCCAATTCTGAGACTTCCTACTTTTTAGGAAATCTTGCTTTTTTGCTTTTTCATTTTTGCAATTTTGGGACCAAACAGGGTTCCCTATTTTTTTAGGGTTTTGCTTTTTCTATTTTTAAAAAGTTTCTATTTTTGGAAAGTTTCTATATTTGGAAAGGTCTCGAATTCCAAAAATGCACTCAGAAGTTCAAAAAATCGAAAAATCACTCAGAAAATCAAATAGAAAATTGAAAAATCATTGAAAAATCTGGAAAAACAAAGTAAAAAGCATGAAAAATCAGACCAAAAGGTATCAGATTCTGGAAAAATCATTGAAAATCAGTCAGATCTGAGAGTAAAATCACAGAAAATTAACAGAAAATCAATGAAGTTCATGAAAAATCTGGTTAAGTCTGGAAAATTCGCCATTTTCAAGAAGGAAAATGTCAAGAGGAAGAAGGTATGAAGGTCTGGAAGCTCATAAAGTCTGCCCAGCAGTAAGAGGAAGATGTCTGGAAGCTGGTGAAGTCCGCCCAGCACTAAGGAAAAATGGCAAAGAACATAGAAAGTCCGCCTTGCACTTGTCCTAAGATCCTCCAAAGTCCGCCATGCATGTCCAAAAGGGTTGGAAAGTCTGCCATCCACTTGAAAGGAAGTGCCAAAAGCTTGTGAAGTCCACCTTAGCCTCAAAGTGATGATGCCAAGAAGTTATGAAGTCCGCCAGCCTTGAGAAAGCATATCCAAGGACTCTCTAAAGTCCGCCCTGCATGTCCTAAACTCCTCCAAAGTCCGCCATGTTCAAAATGGAAGTGTCAAAGGTTCTTCAAAGTCCGCCATGCACATGCCAAGAGGTTGGAAAGTCCGCCTAGGCACATGAGGAAGGAAAAAAAAATCAAAATTTTTGCTAAGTATTGATGCCTACCAAGGGGAATTTCGAAATTTTGCTAAGTGTGAGAGCCTAAAAAGGTGGAGAATCATTTCCAAAGGATAAAATGTTAAGACAAATGCTAAAATCTTTTGAAGTCCGCCATTTTCAAAGAAGGAATGTCCAAGATCTTCCAAAGTCCGCCCTCACATGTCTAGACTTCTTTGAAGTCCGCCCTAGAAAAGAGGGACGTCCAAGATGCTTGTCCAAAAGGGTTGGAAAGTCCGCCATGGTCTATGAAGAAGAAAAAAAAATCAATTTTTGCCAAGTGTTGGTGCCTAGTCAAAAGACAAATTCGAAAATTTGCCTAAGTATAGAGGCTAAAAGATGAAAAATGGAGATTTTGGCTAGGAATCATGACGTTCTCAAGAGGCTAAGTGCTAAAGAAGTTAGAATTCTGGCAAGGACAAAAATAAAGTGTGCCTAGCACAAAAGTGAAGAGAAATTTGAATTTGGCCTAAAGTCTTGGATGTCTAGAGGAAAAATTGACAATTTTGGCCAGAGAAAAATGCACAAGGCAGGGAGAAAGGAAGGATCGCCCTTGGCCAGAAGGAAGAAGAATTTGTCAAGCGTCAAGGAAATTTGCCCGATGAAGACATCCAGACAAGGATTTTGCCTAGGAAAATTCGACTGAGCAAGAGAAAAGTTGGCTATGGCAAAGAAAAATAGGGATCTGGCATAGCAATTGTCGACAGAATGGCTTAAGTTTTGACTTGGCTAGACGAAATTGAGAATAAAATTGGAAAATACACTTTTAGCCGAGAAAAATGAAAGGAAAATCGAAATAGCCATGGATCCAAAACGAACGGGTTGGAATAAATTAAAATATTTTAATATTTTAATAATTTATTTTCAACTACTCGGAAATTTAAAATGCCTTGGACAAAATGAAGTTTGCCAGAGATGTTTTGGAAGAAAATCAATTGTGCCAGCCAGAGATGAAATCCGAAGAAAAAAATTAAATTCACCATAAATTTAAAACTTGGAAAGGTCGAATTTAATTAAATATTTAATGTTCTCTTTCAAAATTCGAAAAATCAAAGATAATTATTTAAGCAAAAATCGAATTTTTGAAGATTAATGAGATTTGCCTGGATAAGCTCGAGACTGATTCTTTTCGAAAAATAAAAGGAAACTTGCCTGTTTGAATGAATGAAAACAAATCGAGATCAAGAAAAGAATAGGCAGTTGCTAAATAAATTAAATCCTTCAGCATTATAATGAGTTTCAGCAACTCATTTTTTTCACACATAGCTGAAGAGAAATTTGATCTCTCTCGAAATTATCAGGCAGTTGATTGTTCAGTAGGCAAGATCGAATTTTCCAGAGAGAAAAGTAATGTTATGTTGAAGAAGAATTTTCTCAAGAAGAGAAAGGATTTATCTGTTGGAAGTTAAAATTCTTCTGTGCAAGAGGGGTGCACTTCTTCTTCTAAATTATTAGATTTTAAATTTGATTTGCAGCCAGTGGTCTTTTCTGAGGTTTGATGTTCAGTCAAGTTGGTTCGCCATTCTTCTGCCCTTTCATCTTAGCAAAAGTTTTGGCAAAATTTTCAACTTCGTCCATTTATTTTCAACTTGCTTTTTCGCAACAATTTAATTATTTAATCAGCTGAAAGTAAATTTTCCAAATCCAAGGCATGAGAATAAATTAATTTAAAAAGTCTCCATATTAATGTTAATTTTCTGACTGCAAGTTGATGACTACTGTGGGCGAATCATCAAAGAGACCGGAAAAAATGAAGTTCGCCAGCAAAGGTACCTAGCAGGAGACTAAAATCAATTCAAAATGGAAGAATGTCGTGGACACTGATCTCGGACATGTCGACTTCGATGAATTCAAAAGAAGAGTATATGGACAGAATGGATTGCCAACACCAATAGCCAGGCGGATGATCAGAAATGGGATTTTCCAGGCAGCAGGATTCCCGCTTGCAAAAGATTGTGTAGAATTGATGGTGGAATGTGCTATCCACTATGATGCTCAAAAGAGGCAGATCATTGCACCGGATAGCAGAATTCTAGCACACTTAGGCGAGGTGGCCATCCAAGAAACCTTCGACATGCCAGAGCATTCACGGACGGTCTATAAGACCAAGGAAGAAGCCAAGAGGTTATATGACAGCCAACTGGACTTATGCACGACAACTGTTAACAAGGCATGGCTGGATAAACCGAAGCCATCAATAAAGAAGATGCCCAAAAGACCTCGCCGGACGGACTTCAAAGAAGATTTTGGAGATATCATATTGATGCTGAACAGAATAGCTGGCAACCCGCAGGGTGCATTTTTTGAGAGCTGGATGTACTATTTCATAGATGAGATCACCTCTGGCGTGAAAATGTTCAATTGGTCACAGATGATAAGTGACAATCTCTACGAGCAATTAATCAATCTGGAAGAGACTAAGTCTTTCCATATGAGCTCGTATGTTGTCTACTTGTTGGCCAGATCATATAAGTATCCAGGACTAACTTGCAGAGGAAAAGTTGGCAACGGAGAAAACGAGCTCAGACCATACGATTGTTACCCGCAACTCCAGTTGAAGGAGAAGTCTCATTTCAGAAGGGCACATGATGCATTCTTAATACATATCACCAAAACGCTCCAAGAGGTTGAGTCTTGAGGCGAAGAGCCTAATCAGTAGATATGGGTCCTGGTTCATCCAATTCCCAAAATTTACATATATTAGGATCCAAGGGTTTACTGGAAACCCCTATAAGTTGCCTATTTATCCAACAAATCGGATGGTTTTGCTCGAGGTCCTGAGACAGTTAGAGGAATATCAGAACATCCAGAGACCGACCAAGAAAACATCTGTTACATTCCCATTGTTCATCGGGAACATGTTGGAGTCTTGTCCATCAGCACAAGCAGCTGAGAGTGCAAGGTTGGAGATACAGTGGTATCCATTTACAGCCTACAAGTCTCGGGTCAACTTTGACCCACATCATAATATCCGGATAGTAGAAGGGAGAAGGTACAAGCATAGAGTGGAACTGGAAGACTTCTGGGCTGATGCCACCAATGAATATGAAGTCAAACGGAGAATGTGGTCCAGAATGTCACTAGACTTCATGAGGGCAATTGAATTCTGCCAGGTCCCTGATCAGTTACAAGATGATGGGAACTATATCCAACCACGTTTCGAGGAGAGTCGACCTCTTCCTCTCATGAAATGGTCAGAACCTGAGCATGCGGACTTAGCAACACTAATGAGGCTAGTAGTCAAGTACTCTCACTGGTGGGTTGACCGTCAGGTCCAAGAAATGAGGCAGAGAAGAATAACGCTCACGTATGATTTACTGAGCGAATCAGAATCATATTCTTCCAACGCTGATGCATCTCATCAAGGTCCAACCGAGATTGGAGAGAAAAGGAAAGAAATAGCGCCAAGAACAGAGCCTGCCTCCAAAAGACAGAAGGGAGAACCATCTCGTTCAGCAGCATCCCGGAATATTGACGAGCTGATGGCTACTATAGATGAATCCTTGGTGGAAATAATTGTACCTCCTACAGTTCAGGAAGAAAATATTGAACCTATTCAGCAGGATGATGAGGAGCCCTTGTCACCTACGGGCACAGAAATATTAGGTTCAGACAATGAGATAGAAGTCCGGAATAATGACTTCGAGGAGGGAATGATTTCCGCTCTCAGGGAAGTTGTGGATGTTCCGAATGAGGAAGAGGTTCAGGTAGAAGATGGAGTCGAGCAGTCGACCATTCCAGATTGGTTGATAGAAAGAATGAAGATTCAACAACCTGCAGAAGCTCAAGAGGAGGATGATACTGCAGATTTCTTGGCGAGGTTGGAACAAGTTGCAGTCAAAAAGCCTACCAAGAAATTCTCTACTATTCAAAGGGACGAGACAGGTAGCCGTTCCGTACATATTGCAGTACCCACAGTGGACAAGCCATAGGACGAGATTACTCCTCAAGAGTATGCTATAACCACTGTAGATCTTGGCCCAACTTCAAAAGGCCAAGAAGTTGAGGAATTGGATAATTCCGTCTCGACCATCAAAGCGAGACGGGCAGCGCTAAGAAGAAAGGGTATAAAAGGAGGTTGAACTTCTTGCGAGTACATGATTTGGACCTACCCACTTGATCGTATAGTACGTTCTCTTCTCTCTCAATCTGCGTGAAGTGACTAAAGATGTAGAGCACGTAATGGTTACGGCTAGGGAAGCTCGTGGACCTGATGTATATAAAGGAATGGAAGCGTACTTTGTTCATGGAGAAGTTGGAACTTGCTTATGGACGAACCTCTTCATTTCTTTCCAGACTTATGGATATGGCAGAGGCATGGGAATGTATTCCGGATATGTAGGAGAGGCTTATTCCAAGCCTTAGGATCTTGAAAGGCACTCCAAGAGAGGAGTTGGTTGATAAAAAAGGGCAATTACGTAGTGAGTAGCATTATGATTTCATCACCGGTCGGGCAAGGACTATACGAGAAGAAGTGTTGGAGAAGGCAAAAGTGGATGGGCTCAGAATTGAAGAACAGGTCAAAGAAATCCAGGAGAGGATTTACATGACAGCTGTAGAAGTGTTCGACCGTGAGATTGTCCGGGAGAACGACATGCAGTTGGAGAGATTGAAGCGTAAAGTTCAAGAGACTTTCTTCTCGGCCACTGGACCATTTCTGAGACAAGATTTTACGAGAGTGGCAAGACTCTCTGCCATTCGAAATGATTTTGAGAAGCAGGAGGCAGACCTCCACCTTCCAACCCAACCTTTAAATTTTCACTCCTTCCATCCCATCCCACCCACCCACCCCAACCCTGTCCCCCATTGATATTGTTTTAATCTCGGCCCTTCATTTGATTTCTGAAACTCTATATAAATTGATGCTCTCTCACTTTCATGTGTGTGGAGACAGAGTATGAGATTGTTGCATAGAGACTATTTCGAATAATAAAAGCTCTTATGCATGATATGCTTTGAACAACTTTTATTGTCAAATAGTAAGCGAGGTTGCATATCTTCTTCCGCCATAGATTAAAGTTAGAATTAGATTAAGTAGAATTTGCTTTGAAAGTTGGTTAATTGAATGAGAGATTGATCGTATTGATTCAATGGTGAAGTATTGCTCATACTTTCTTCGAATGGATGATTTGCATTTGATGCGTAAAGTTAGCCTGAGCTCATAATTGTGGAAGCTTAACTTCAGCCTCATTCGAGGTTTGAAAATTATTATCACACCCCTTGAAGATTGCACCCATTTTGCGTATGTTGTCCAGCAGGAGGCGAAACAAAGTGTGGTTTATCCTCTTCACCGAGTCCTTACTGTCTCTTGAGTTCTTAGGCGTAGAATAGATTCCCCTGAACCCTTATTCTTTTTGCCATTTTTTTGAGATCCACATTGAAAGTCCTAAGTGAAGAAAGCCTTTAATGATAGATCTGCCTAAGTCCCACACTTGTGAAAAGTTCTTTAACGTAAGTCCCCTTGTTTATTACCAACAAATCACAACGGCCATTGAGCTTATCCACACGTCGAGACCCGACAAAAGAAACCTTGGAATCGCCATATGATCTTCTTGCAATCTTAGCATACGCAGTGGTTTTTCAAGAGAGGATAGAGTGTCTTTGGACATTTTATTCTGTGTGTTCAGTGGATGATAAAATGTACACCAACAAGATCTTATTAGAAATCAATATGACAGTGGCAACAACATTGATCTTATTTAATTGCAAGATGGGAAAAATGATAACATTGATATGCAAGCTAGAAAATGAATTTTCAGAATCACCACTTTACCAAATCAACTCACAAGTGAACAATGACGGATGTTGTGCAATATGGCCATTGATAAGACACTCCAAATGATTTACTAATGTTCTCAAAGTCAGGTACAACACGATTAATGTCTGATATTAACCTTTTGTTAACTGAGGCAGCATCTTATATGACTGATGTAACCTTCCAAAATATCGGAACATCTTATATGAGTGGTATAACCTTCTGATGACTGGTACAACAGTTTATATGATTAATGTAACCTTCCAAAATATTGGAACATCTTATATGACTGGTATAGCCTTTTGATGATTAGTACAACACTTTATATGACTGATGTAACCGTCCAAAATGCTTGAACAACACCTTATATAACTGATATAACCTTCTGATGATTATAATTGTACCTTATATGGTTGATGTAACACAGTAACAGTAAGGATGATTGTTGGTGGTTGGGAATGATGTAAACTGTTAACTGTATAACTGAGCTTAGGACTGAAATTTACTGATTTTACTCCTCCAAAGGTAGTGCTCAACTAGGGTTGATTGGAAATTTCATATGATAACTCTCCAAAGTCCTGAAAACCAATGTAGAAACTCTCAGATATGATGAACAACACCGTAGCGACACCATAGCAGCAACATGCAAACTTAAAAAATTTCTTCCGGATCAGCACATTTGTGATCCCTGGATGGAATCACCCAATATGGGAAATGAGGTTTTTTGTCCTTGATCTCAAATGTGGAATCCAAGAGGGTTTTCGTATTTTTAAACCCCAAACAAAGCAAGAGTTTTCATCCTTGGATGCCAAAAACTCAAATGCTAAGGCACACAATGAAAAATGTCAAAATGAAATCAAGATGCCAAATGAGGTTAGGCGCTCTCTTTTATACTTTTCCAATTTGGGCTCTTGATTAAATTTCCCTTTAGTTTGTATTAAAAAATATTTTTGTTTTAATGTGTTTAAAAACATTTTTTATTTTATTATAATAATATTATTTAAAGTTGCTTAGGACTTAAATTAAAAATTGTTAGGCTCAACTTAAAATAATATTAAAATTTATATCCTTTGCTTTGCCTTTTAGCCTATGGGAAATGGGAATAGATTAGAGGTCTTCTTCATGGCACTGTTTCTAAAAAGGGGACATGAGACCCATAGAGTCTTGAGGTCTTCATATCTTGCCTGATTGCTGTTTTCAGATTATAGATTGACAACTCAAGCTCTCTTTTGCTCTGCTTACAGTATTGTTTGACCATGGCTCATATATCTACAAGTTTTCTCCTCACCTTGAATTGCTGATTTGACTTTTTCTCTAGCTGTCTTTTGCACATACACCACAGTTAGAAGGGTTAAACTTTGCTTGTTTTGTTTTTCTCTTATTCTCAGTATTGCACTCATTGATTCTTATTGTTTAATTTCTTGAGTGTGATCTTGCTGGTCTTACTTCTTTTAGTCTCGTGCCTTATTTTTTTTCTTTATATATAAAGTTAACATTTGCATAACTACACATTTCATTCTTACTTGGATAACATTCCCATGTTTTAGACATCATTTTCAGCTACAACTTCTATTCTCTTTGGTTGTATTGTTAGCTCTTATTATTGTATTATTAATGGTCAATTAGGTTATTAGTTTAATTTAGTCTAATATACTGTTTCTACAGTATCAAGTAGGTTAGGTTAGGTGAGGAATCCGTCTGAAAATCACGTTTCTACCCCAGGCGCGTCGTTTGTTTTTGGCCGTGATTTTTTGTCTCTGCCCGCGCGACTTTGTGTTCTTCCCTACGCACGTTTTCAGTCTTTCTGGTCGTGTTTTCAGTGTTTCAGGGTGTCACGTTTTCTTCTTTCATCTGGCCGTCGCGTTTTCTGGTGTTTTCAGACGGCGTTTTCTCAACCTGCGTGTCCCTGCTTGTTGGCATGTGTTTTGGAGGTATTCTGTCTGGCCGCGTTTTCTTTTGATGAAGGTCGTTTTGCTTGGGCATGCGTTTTGCCGCGATTCCTCTTCTGATGGCGACTTCTGATTTATTTGGTGGGATGGACGGCTCTTTTGCTCATGTTTTACTAGGCGTGACTTGTGATTTCAGACATTTTCTGCAAGTTGTCCTCTTTCCTACTATTTTCTGCAATTTCTCTGGTTTTTAATGGCGGCTAGGGTTTCTGTGACTTTTGGCTAGGGTTTTAACCCTCCTATTCAAGTCGAAAAATTATTTTGTTTTGCGACTTTCAGTTTTCAGATCCTAACCTGGCGAGCGATTTTTCGTACTGCTTTCAGGCTCTCGTACTGAGTTTTAGTTTCAAGTCTAAAATTATTTTGTTTGCAGATTCTTTGCTTTTCGAGATCTCAACTGGCTTTCAATTTTTCGGTACCTCGTTTCTCAGGCTCTCAAATTTGTGCCTTAGTTTCAAGTCAAATTTTTTTTTCGATTGCAGATTCTTATGGGTTTTTCCAGATCTCAAATGGTTATCCGGATGCTTCAGTGCTTTCGCTTCCGCGGCTCGATTTCGGCAGATCTGCCAGGAAGTGCTAGGTTCCAAAACCCTCGCTTTTTCAAATTAATAATCGATGGTTACCCCGTTTAGGTTTCTATAATGCTGCGGATTCCTTTGTTGTTTTAACTATTTTTCCTTAAAAAAAATCTGTTTATGGTTTTCATTCCTTAAAAATTTCTGAAGGGTTTATAATTTTCTCCTCAAAAATTAAGGGTCAGTTCTTGTTTACCCTAGTCAGGGTTTCTGTTGTACGGGAGGGCTCTCTAGTCTCTGCTTTTTACCGTTTTTTCCGAAAAAAAAATGATGATTTGTAATCCTGGGTTTAACGATTTTTTCCTCAAAAATCGTGGTTTGTTGCAGTCTGTTTTTGTCACACCTAGAGTTGTTGGGGTGAACATCTGCACAACTGGCTTCTTGCAGTCTATTCTCGGGCGTCGTGCTCCTCTGCAAAAGTCTCGATGGTTTGCCGATTTATCCTCAAAATCGTGGCCGCTATTCTTAGTGTGTCTTTGGTTTCAGAGACGGACAGCTCTGGACACTTTGTGATGACTTCTAGTCAGCAGTTCTGTAGTTTCTGGGAGGGTTGGTGGCAGACTTCTCTCACGTGGCAGAGTTAGTGGCAGACTCTTGTCTCTTGTTGCAGAGCTTTTTATGTTTTATTTTGGATGTTTTTGGTCACCAACATTCTGCAGATCCAAGGAGGGTCTCCATAGCAGTAGAGTGTTTTGAAGAATTTGTGACCAAGGACCTGTAGATTGTTTTCTGTAGGCTAGTTAGACGATTGACCATTAAGGGAGGGTGTTAGAATATTATATTCTACTTATGTTAATGGTCAATTATAGCTACAGTAGTTGTTAGGTAGCTAGTAGGTAGACATTTAATGTCTACAGTAGGTTTCCTCCTCTATAAATTGTAATCATCTTCTTTGTTAATAATAAGCAATTTCATAGCAAATTGTTTCATGTATTAGTTCAGTCTTAACATCATTTCAGAATTAATGGGTGTTGTTGCATCATTCACAAATAACTTGTAATTGCATGCTTGTATTAACATCATTCTAAGTATATTTGTATCAGATTTATTTGCTTCTTTCTACATATTTTCATCTGTTTTCTAGTCATTATAGCTGAACTCATTTCATTTTGGCATCGCTTCAGTATTGTATTGATAATTTTACATTGTTCGTATATAGTTTAAGCATTGTTCATTTATTTATGCACTTGATAATATCACTGTTAGCAATCGACTTGTTTCTTCAGCAGTTTCACATCTGTTCTTTAATTTGTGCACTTGATAATATCACTGTTAGCGTAGAGTTGACTTGTTTCTTCAACAGTTTCGCATCTTAATATTATTTATATCTTCACATGAGATTGCACGGGTCATCTAACTTGCTGGTTCAAAGCTTTATTCCTAGCATCAATCTCATTTATTCCAGCTTTATCATGTCTAGCATAGCATCTCGAGTTACCATCTTTGTAGTTAGATATTTTAGCTGCACTTGGAGGCACCTGTGAGTATTTTGAAACTCGCACCAAATTTGATGAAATATCCCTTTCCTGGAAGGTGTATAGTTTTGCAATTGTTTTGGGGTTTGACTGATTTTGTTTAATCAAATGGCAGAAGTCTTAATGCATGAAAGCAACAACATTGAGCAAGAATGACCATGCAGGTAGATAATATTAAATCCTTTCTAGATTTGTTTCTAGCAGCTTGAATATCCAATACAATGCTAAATGATTCTCTGCCACACTAAACCCCTTTGACACTCTATGATGGTGTTATCAAAACCTTACAAGCAACAGCAACCCTAGGCTCTTAATAACAGCAGACATATTGATAGTTCCTGAGCATAATCAGACTGCAATACATTGATAACAGACCCAGTTTGCTGCAGCAGCATCTAGATGCATTTTTCTAACATAATCTATCATCTCAAAACAAACTACAAGCCATATACTTGAACAGACATTGCCCAGACCTGTTTATGACGCTGCCACAAACCAGTAAGGAGCCCGAAATGCTATAGAAAAGACTCAGAAAAGTCTGCAACTTCATTGACCAGCAGTTACATGGTTAAAGGTCTCCAAAATCGCCCAGAATAGGTGCAGCAGTTCCAAGTAAGACACTTCCAGTACTGGAAATTGTTTGTTGGGCCAAACTGAGTCACAACAGCAAGAGGATGCTTCAATACACAGTGTATAAACCTCAGAAATTGTCAATTAGATCCCACGTTCCCATTATGTGACTCAGATTTGTCTTTTCTGCCCCTGTATTTTGTCCTATCCTGCACCCGTCTTATTGGCCACCTCAGATTTTGTCTTTAGCTTGTTTGGGAGAGCTGCGATTAAATTAAATTCCCTTTATCTTTCTTTTTTGGCACTTGCTTATTTTATCTTATATGAAGCTGGTAACAGATTTGTCTTTTTCTTCAATGATCAGAAGAACCGATAGCCTCCCAAGCTTCCACGATTTGTCTTCATCTGCAAATTAAAATCCACGTAGACACCTGTAACAGCAAACATTCAATGACTGGGGTTTTCGTCCCAATCATAATAGAGCCAGGGGTTTCGTCCTGGATCAAAAATTCTTCACAGTTCTTCACAGTTCGATAGAAGAGATAAAAATCATCATAATTTCTGAATCCCGCCTTCCTTCCAATCGAGCCTTTTAATGCATCTGAAGTTGCCGCTTTTCTTTCCCAAAAAAAGCCGTCGATTCATCCAATAAATGACTTCGTTCCATTTCTCAAAAATCTACGAGCTTATCTTCTTTCACCAAAAAGCTTCAATAAAAGATTTAATCTACTTTGGCAAATTTAATTAATCAACTCCCAGAATAAACACTAGAAGAGGAGTTACAATTTGAGTGGCCTCCACCATCCTTAAAGAAATGAATAATTAAATGAACTTTGAACTATAGCTTTTAAAGCCCTCATTTAATTATTCTCCATTCCCTTGCAATTTGATTTAATTCAAATCTGGGGAATTAAAAGATTAGAAATTTATTACTTACAAATTTAAATGTGACAGTAAGAGACCATGATCAAGATAAAGTTGATGAATGCATACAGGAAATCTTGTAAAGGCAATTTTTTATCTTTTACTGGTGCTTACAATTTTATTCTCAGAGACCACGACCAAGATAAAAGTTGATGAATGCATGCAGGAAACTTGTAGATATGGTATTTGTTTGCGTTTCCTTCCTACATGAGAGTTATATTTAACTGTAATAATACTGTCTTTCATCAAAGCGAAGATTTGCCCAAGTATTGCAATTAAATTTAGTGCTAATTAAGTAGGAGTTCGCTTGCTGAGCAGGGTAAAAGCAGCAAAAGCAATGTACCTCTTT
Source organism: Sequoia sempervirens (assembly GCA_007258455.2). Taxonomy (NCBI): domain Eukaryota; kingdom Viridiplantae; phylum Streptophyta; class Pinopsida; order Cupressales; family Cupressaceae; genus Sequoia; species Sequoia sempervirens. The sequence goes on along the minus strand of VDFB02123845.1, from coordinate 437 downwards.
GCAGCTGAAATCAGTTCTTGTGGAAGAGAAGCTGAATTAAAGAGGCAGAAGGCATTGGAAGATGCAGAAGAATTGTTGAGAAAAGAGAAAGAAAAACAGCGCAAATTTGGTCGGAGTTCAAGTGTGTTATAGTGGTTTGGGGTTTTGGACCTAGGTTCAAGCCCTAGTTTGCTTAAGGTTCTATGTACCTAAGGTAGGAGTTTGCCCCTCGCGTTCAAGGTTCTTTCTTACAAAAGTATCATCCAGAGAAAATGTATTATTAGCTCATATTAATGTCATATTGTATTAACCCTAGTTTTTACATTCAAGTAGGTCATTTTATAGAGATTTGGCTATGGCTACATTGAAGTATCTTTTATTAAAAGTAAGCAAACAAATAAATAAGAACTATATTATTCTTTTTATTCTTTTTTAAAGATAACTTTGCTTAAAGGTGG
>VDFB02123843.1:0-35827 GCA_007258455.2 Sequoia sempervirens | reverse complement strand
ATTTAACTAAATGAAGACATAATGTGAGTGCCTTAAATGTGTTGCTAGACATGTTCCCCAAAGAAGCAAAAAAAGTCAAAACTAACAAATAACATGAGCGTGTTATAATGCATGCGTGTTATATCGTGCTTGTGTTATAATGTGTGTGCATTATACTATGCTCACGTTATATTTTGGTTTGGGAATCCCCAAACCTTAGCTTTGTTATTTTCCTTGGAATTCCAACCCAAAGGCTTGGAGGGCATTCCCAATGACCAGAGACATGTTTTTTGCAAATTCTACAATTTTTCACATAATCGAGTTCATGCTCACCATTAGGATTGCATCTAGCTCAATATCAACAAAATTGAACACATGGGTAATGTTAATTTCTCTCTTAGCTTTCCAAAAATGTAATTTTTTTCACTTTATGACAATGTTAGGCCTTTCATCCATAATTTTGTATGTCTATTTTTGTCAAAAAGGTTTGGTGTTTTTCATTATAAATTAACTGCTCATCAGCTCTCAAATAAATTAAGCATTTTAGAAACTAGGAATCCATCTTGCCAAATTTTAAAAATAAAAATTAAAATTAAAAAAAATTGATTACTTTCCAAAATTTGTAGGGGGGCACTGCCAAAATTTTGCTTTTTAGGAATTTCCCACTTAGAAAATTAGTAAAAAATCAAATATTCATTAAAAAATTATCAAAAAAATTGTGCATCAACTAGATATTGTTAGATAACTTTTGACCATAGATATTTTAAAAATACTACAAAAATTCACCATCTAGGCTAGGCCAAGAGCTAAGCTATGTTATGTTTTTCTAACAAAACAAATAACAATTTTGCACATCCTTATGAAACTCCATTAATAACCATTTTCAAAATAAAATTAAAGTAGTTTAGAAAGCAGTGACTCAAAGCTAATTTCTATCCTTGTTTTTGTCTCCATCTCAAAAATTTTGAGTGTAGCTTATCCTCAATTTCACATCCAAGGTCAGTATTTCCCGATTTCAGAAAAAAAAAAAAGTGGCGACTTATGCCCCATTTTTGGGAACCACCTTGGTGCACTTACCCATTTACTAGTGTCAATATTAAAATCCTTCATATTGTATATGTTTGTATTTTCCTTCAACTTCCATTTTTTCTTGGTGTTTCCTTCTGATTCTTTATCATGTGCCTCTTCTTTGTCTTTAATGGTGCAGTGAAGATATTCAAAGTCCTCAAAAGCGATCATCATCCTACTTTCCTTTGCTAACTAAGCACTCAATTTTTTATTACCCTTAATTTGAATTATTTCTTTGTTACATTTATGCTCTTTAATTTTATTTTTCAATTTTCACTATGTTATGTTCTAATTTGTTCTTGTGTTTCTCTAAGTTTTGAGGACATGGTGATTTGGGGGTGTGGGGAAGTGATTTTAGTGATGCCTAAAATTTTGCAAATTCTTGGGATAGTAAGGCATGGATGTTAAAATCACTTAAACAAACTAAAAACAATAGAAATTCTAAAAAGTAAATACATTGTGCTGAATGTGCAACAACAACCCCCCCCTTTTAGCTGTTTAGGGATTTTTAGTATTGTTTTCTTTCAGAAGTTATCTTTTTAAAAAATTATGTGCCAAATGGAGTTGGTTGGAAGATGTTATGTGTCAAAAAAATGCAGTGTTCTCATTGTATGAATCTTTGTGCTCATTTTCTTGGGTTCTATGTAGTGATATTGAAGATCTTAGTTTAGTTTAGATTGATTTAGTATCATTAGTGAATCACTCTTTGAGTCAACTAGAGGCTATCTATAGGATGATATAATTAAAAATGATATTTGTAAAGATGGGATAGATTGTCAAGTTTATTACAACCTTTTACTTATACAAAGAATTATCATTTCAATTTATTTTTAAAATAATATTATTACATTATATTTTATATTAAAAATCATTCAATATAAATATAATATAATATTTAATTTATATACAATAAATATTTAATATATGACAAATTAAATTGTATATAATAGGGGGGAGACTAGATATTTTTACTTCTACAAAGAATTCTCATTTCAATTTATTTTTAAAATAATATTATTACATTATATTTTATATTATAAATCATTCAATATAGATATAATATAATATTTAATTAATGTACAATACATATTTTATATGTGACATGTTAAATTGTATACGACAGAATCCGTGATTGAGATCCCACAAGCCTTGGATGATATTCGTAAGAGAAACCTATCACCTACAAATGAGAAATTACACAACAAAATATGTGAAACAATAATGATTATTGATTACTGAATGATTCCAATAAAGGATTGAATATTCTTATGAAGACTCAGGAAAACTCAACGTGTGACCCTGAATGATGGAGTTTTGACTGAGAGAGGAGTGAGATAACATAATGCATGAAGTGGTTAAGTGACTTTATCTTGTGTGCAACACAAATTATAAAGTGTGTGACTAATTCAAATGCATAATTAATGCAATAACGTGCTCACAATGAGAACTAGATGACCTTTTCCTAAGTTTGCATTAAGCATTAGAGTAAAATAATGATGATTAATTTACTCCAACAATCCCCTGAATGACAAATGAGGAGAAGCAAAAAACTGATGAAGGAAAAGAATTCAAAGATGGATGCATAATGGGTCCCAACATAAGGCCAAATGAGGTACCCATCAACAACATGAAATTTTCTCACAAACAAAGTAAAGGAGAAAACCTCATGGGAACTAAACTCCTCTCCAAATGAGAAAGAGAAAGAAAGTAGAAATGGAATTTCTCAAGAGACTCTCTCAAGAACATATGCAGATATACAATCATATACTCTCCCATAAGAGAGAGTGGAGACTCCAAATCCCCCCCAAAATGAGGGAAACCCTGTGTCGATGATCAAACGAATGTGTCTCCCCTGAAGAAGAAACCAATCCAACGGTCAATGATGAGGAAGTCCCTGGATGTGAGGTGAAAATGGAAGTCTGATATGATGCTCAATGGAGAGCTGCACTAAAACTTGAATGTCTAAATGACAAGATGTTGAATCAAATGTATCAACATAAGATAGCTCAAGATGATCCTGAAATGGAGTAGATCCAAAGAAGATGGGATAATAGATGTGTTGAATCTGTCATCTAAGAGGAAATGAATATCCTCGGATATGTCCTCAAAAAATACACTAGATGGCTTGATGAATGAATCTACAATGTCATTCAAAGATGAAGAGGGATCCTACTAAACATATGTGATCTCGATAGGAGGTAGAGGTGTAGAAGTCTCAACACTAGTCTCATGAACAGATGAAAGAACACATAAGCTCAAGTGACCAAACTTCACCTTAGATACAATATGCTCTCTTGAAGAAAGAGAGCAATACTCAGATAGTGGAGATGGAGGACCAAAGTGTGTGAATGTATACAATTGGGATGAGTGATCAACTATCCCTTTTGCAACAATGTTGCCAGTTTGACTATCTCTAATGTGCATTGAATTAGGGGTGAACTCAATTTTCTTCTCTTTCCCACTATGAGAAATTTGATTGATAGAGAAAAGGTTAGCGAACAATGATGGTACACATAGTACATCATTGAATGTACCGTCATCAATGTCGATAGAACCTTTCCCACATACAATCATATAAGTGTCATTACCCATTAATATGTGTGGTGAGGACACGGCCTCAAAAGATGAGAACATGTCTTGAGAAGATGCCATATGGTGTGAAGCACCTAAATCCAGTAGTCATCTAGAAGAATGTGAACTGGTGGTTGCACATAATGCATGACCCTTTGTTTTGGTCTATCCATCTATCTAGAATGATGGTGAAGAAGAAGACCCGCTTGATGTAGATGAAGAAGGAAGATGAATATTTTTCTTCATAAGAAGATTTGTCAAATTTGAAACCTATTTTGCATATCAATCTATCTTCTTCTCATAGCATTTAGACTCATCATGTCCTTGCTTATTACAGTAAGCACAATTGGGTCTTTCTTTCTTTGATGATTCCCCCTTAGGAGAAGGTGAATCAGAGGTGTTTTATGAACCAGAATCCTTCCCATGCTTTGTGGTCTTTGGTTTTTGTTTCTTACCTTTGCAAGTAGATGCCTTCATGTCTTGCAGATTTTGAGAAATAAGAAGGGTAGATGCTTTTGAAGATTTCAGTGTACCCATATGGATTAACTTTAATTTCTCCCGCATGAGTGATGTGGAAAATTCATCAAGAGAGGGCATTGTGAATTTGGATCCCATAGCATTTCTAGTAGCATAAAATGTAGAAACAAAGATAGAATAATCGGGACCAAGCTTGGCTAGTAGAGAAAGAATCAACCATTCATCTTTCTTCTCAATACCACACTGCTTTAACTGAAGCCTTAAGGGCTTAACTTTTGTGAAGAGGTCTTGGATAATGTCAAAATCAGAAGGATTAAGACATATCAACTCATTATCTAACTGATAACTCCTAAGTGTGTCTTGCTCACCAAACAAGAGCTTAAGATGGGCCCAAACTTCCTATGTAGTGTTACAAAACTACATGTGAAACAAGAGATCAGGAGAGATAGACATGCAAAGAGTACCAAAAAACTCATCACATATGTTGAACCATTTCCTCTTTTCTACAGCAACACCTAGTTCAAGCTTTGTACCCATGGTGACTCGATACAACCCCAACTTCTTTGAGTGATCTCCATCTCGGTTTTCCACTTGAGAAAGTTTGAGGGAGTGAGAAGAGTTACATGAATTTTATCCATGATTCAGGAAAAAATATAGACTTGAGAGAAGAAATTATAGTACTAATGCCAAAAATATAGAATAATATGCCTTGAGAGCAAGAATTTATGATCTCGAATTACAATTTTACAGAAAAAAAATGTGTTCTTTGGTGAGCTAAAGACTGGAATGGACATGTCAAAAACTTGATTGCAATCACCAATGGTGGCAAAAGACTCTATTGATTCGCGGTAGCCTGTGAAGCTACAGATCGTGGCTACTCAATAAGCAGATTTCCAATGCACTTTAACAGGAATTCACACCAATTTCAACTCATGGAAATCGTGTCCTTTGCAATTCAAACGTGAGCCCTCTTAGTTGCTGCAAACTAAAGGTTTATAGCTCCTCAAAGCTATGAGAACCACAAATCATCAAAACGTAGAAGAAATTCATGGCCGCACACATGTTAATCGCACCACAACAAAGGGATGCTCGAATAGAGGAAAATAACACCTTAGGGGGGGACAATAAATGCCTCACAAAGGTGAATTGTGCCAGAATAGACAAGATCCACGCCATACAGAGATTGCATTACTTGCAATGGACAATACCTCAGCTTCAATTGTTGCCACAAATGGACAAAAGCATTCACCCAACCTTCAAGTCATTGCCTCCCTGCTTCTACAGCCAGATCGCGCCACCCTACCTTCAAAAATGTAGAAAAAAAATAGGGCAAAAGGTTTTGACTAACCCACCAAGAGATATAGTGTGCTGCAACAACAAATCGTGCCTTTGTGGATGCTCACAGGCTGCAAATCGTAATAGTAGAGGGGCTTTGACTTGGTCTGAGCCTTTTGCCTCTTTGCTCAATGGCTCGAGCCAAATGATCAAATCAGCTTCTAGATGAGTCGAAATTGGTGCAGCAACATCTAAATTGGTGCAGCAAAAGCGAGGAGTGAGTGTAGATACAAATTGCGAAAGAAAGGTTCTAAGGCGTGGTCTACAAAATAATGGTGTGCACACCAAAGTGCAGGATATCGCGCAATCTTTGAGAATGGATGTGCAGATCGACTTCCAACAGTGCTTCCAATGTAAAAAATTCTTCAAAAAAGATAACAAGGATCTTCAGATTTGGAGCTCTGATACCATGATAGAATTCGTGATTGAGATCCCACAAGCCATGGATGATATTCTAAAGAGAAACCTATCACATACAAATGAAAAATTACATGGCAAAATATGTGAAACAATAATGATTATTGATTACTGAATGATTCTATATCTTTATGAGGACTTAGGCGAACTCAACATGTGACCTTGAATGATGAAGTTCTGATTGAGAGAGGAGTAAGAACAGAATGCAAAAATCAGTTATGTGACTTTATCTTGTGTGCAACACAAAGTATAAAGCACATGACTAATTGAAATGCATAATTAATGCAATAACACTCAAAATAAAAGATAAAGGGATAGCACTTTACCACTTCACCCAACTCGAAGAAGGTGGGAATGTTACGCAGCCTTAGCATACCCATTCTAGAGATGGCCACCATGGGAACTTCATCCATCCCAACTAGCTTGTCCACATAAAAGAGCTTATTCATCAATGCGGGCTACATCTTTCTTCTCCATCCTTATCTCTAGTAGCACAACTAGAAATCTTAAGGTGATATTCATGCCCACACTTGGTTTCATCATTCTTTATGAAACCTTTTCTTAGAACCATTTTCACAGTGGTGATGATAAATGGATCATACTTCTTCTGCAGACATTTTAGGCACTGGTCTAAGATTTCACCGTGAAAAGCCATCTCCCACACAGAGCTATCCAATTGGATAGGGGTATCAGTGCCAATGTTTGTTATCATTTTTGTTGACATCTTAACCAAGAAATTAGAACATTCTCCCATTGTGACACTATGTTGCAACCCGCACCAAACACCAAACAAGCACAAGCCGCAACCCAAACCAAACACCAAACAAATGTTCAAGATATAGATGATATGATGTACCCCTAGAAATTCCTACTAGTTGATATAAGTGTTTGTGAAGGAGGCAATGTCTTGTCGCAAAATAATGAAGGTGACAAGTGTTACTACCATGAGTGCCACTGTAGTTGCATGAATTAGCCCTTACCACGACTCCCCAAATCTGAAATAATGGTGCAAGCCTCCAAGTTGCGACCTTTGTAATACCCCTTGATTTTTCATTATTTCCCTAACAATGAGGTCCATGAGTGAAGAGTATGTTTATCTTGCCGCCTTAACATCACATTCCACCAAATCTTTCCAAGAATAACTCTCATAAACTATGACCCACCCACATGATATGTGTGGGGAGGGCACCCACCCAAGAGGTAGCCTACTAAATACCATCACTGATTACCCTTACGCTATTTCCATCAACCCTTATGTTTGAAAGAACATCACCCTTGGCATTCCCTTCTCACAGAATATGATTAATCATCACCCCCTCACACCTATCCAATAAGCTTAAGGTGATATCTAATTTTGCTGCCAATTTCCAATTTATCATTTCACAAGTGCGAATGAATTTGATCACCAATGTGGAATCACCTTCTATTGCTATTTTCTTTAGATTTAGCTTGAGACACATTTTTAGTCCCAAGAGCTTGCACCTCATCCATGTTGTTAGTGCCTAGTGTGAGAGGTGCAGCTAGTTTTCCAATACAATTTTTGTTCCAATCCCTGATGATGCATCTAACACCACAGATGCTTGGGTTACCACAAGAGGTGTCATCAAAGCTCAATTTGAACCAGCCAATGTCAAGCAACAACCACTTCACATTTTTCCTACTTTCTTTCATCTTTGATCCTCCATCCTCGAAAACTGATGAAATATCCAGACCAAGCCAATTTTTTTGTATCCTTGCATCCCAAGCTATGCATGATAATTTGTTAGTGGGTGCATTCCCTAACCTTGAATTAACTAGTTCAACTATGCAAGCCTTGATCTTATTTTGGAAGGATTGGATGGGCATTTCCTTGTCTTGGAATAGTCGTCTATTCCTCTCTTTCTAGAGCTCCCAAATTAGCATTGAAGGGCTTATGTCTCAAAGAATGTGATATAATGCTCATCTCTAGAGTAGCGACCACCCAGGGAGCTTGTCTTCAAGTTGTTTGGCATCACAATATTCCATTAGATATTTTCCATCAGCCACCACCAATAACAAGGGGAGAAAGGACAACTTAGAAATAGGAGATCCTTAGTCTCTTCAACCTGTTTACAGAGAATACACCTAGATGACCCAAAGAAACCCATTATGGTGAATCTATCTGTCATGAGCACTCGACCTTCGGATGTCACTAAGGTAAAAATGCTAGCCTTTGGTAGACAAGTTGTGTTCCAACATAGTTCTCTTGGCACCTGTGCAAATTCAACACTTGTATTTGAAAGTTCCTTATAGCCTTCTTTGACATTGTACACTCCAAAAGGAGATGCACCCATCGAAAAAAATCTTGCCCTTCCCTTAAACAAATCACTCACTCCAATAGCATCTTTTCAAAGGCTCCTAGTTCACCCTAATCCAAGCCCAAATTGCATACGCTTTTCGATTTGTGCCTCAAAAACTTTCCTGAGAAGTGATTGCCATATAGTCTCTTAGCTTATCTCCCCATGCCTAATTCATTATTCTTTGGATGTTTTCAAATTCTACCCTATTCATCAGGATAGGGTGTCCCTCCCAAGAGTCATCCCAAAAAATTTCTTTCCTGCCATCCTTAACTTCTCAGGTTAAGTGATCCTGGATCAAATCTCTACACCTGCATATAAAGTTCTAAATCCTAGAACCTTATGGGAGCGTTATGTTTGTGAATAAGATGTTCTCCTACTCATCCAAATACTTGTCCCTCATTATCTTCACCCATTTGATATGTTGTTTTGAATGTATTTCCTAGAAAAGCTTAGCTCCCAATGCTTTCTTTTGAAGGAGGAGGTTTTTCAATCCTGTGCCATCCTTATCCTTTCTTTTGCAAACTTTCTTCCATTTGACCCACATAAATTTGTGTTGATCTAAGGTACCTTTCCAAAAAAAATTCTTCATTTTCCTATTGAGTTCTTTGTTGGCACCAATGGAAAGCGGAAGGCATGAAATCAAATATGTAGGTAAAGAAAAGATGACCAATTTGATTTTGGTCAAACAACCTGCCCATGAGAGCCACTAGTTTTTCCATGAGGCCATTTTAAATCCAACTTTTTCCACTAAGCCATCGCACATGTTGTGAGGGTGCAATCCCTTTGCTAGAGGGAGGACAAGATATTTGCAAGGGATGGATCCATTCTTGAACTTTTGTACCTCCAAAATCCGGTTTTCTATTCTAGCTTTGGTATTGAGAAAAAAACACTTCAAATTTTACTTGGTTGACTTCTTGTCCCGAGGCTTGCATGTATTTGTCTAGAATTTTCTTGAAATGTTGAGCTTCCCTTACTGGGGCTATGTCGAAGAGCATAGTATCATCAAAAAATTGTTGATGAGTGACTTCCGGAAGGCAGCTGATGATTTGCACGCCATTCAATTTCCCATCATGCCATGCACAGGCCAGTGTTCTTCCGAGTGCCTTTTCCATGAGGATGAATAAAAAGGGGGAGATAGGGTCACCTTGACAGAGCCCAATACCTTGAATAAGTTTTATTTATTATATAATTATTTTATATTTAAATCAATCTATAATCATTCAACTTCTACTTAATATTACATAATAGTTTATAGATTGATTTAATAGTATTTTGTAATTTTACAAACTATCTTTATTTTAATTAAAGTTAAATTTGTAAATAATTATAGATATCATATTAACTATTCAAGGGTGATATTTGTATATTCATAATATTTTTTATTTGTTTGTCTTTCAAGATAATGGTTTACCACATTTATATATTGAAAACTAATTTCACACGAACCATTATCTTGATAAACACAACCAAACATAAAATATTATGAATATATATTCGATGTCTACTTTGATTTTATCATTTCAATGTTTCAAAAACTTCATGTTTCATGTCTAGTGTGATTAAACACACTTATATTTATCTGATTTACTATTGTGTACTTTTATATCTAAAGGCATTCAATTGCATATTATCATCTTTGAATACAAAGAAAATATTGAGCACATTGAGAAGGCGCATATTTTGGGTTCTTGTACCTAAAATGAATCTAGACCTTTAAAACCATTCTAATAGTTTGATTATCTTGCAAACATAGCATGAACTTGTTGGCAATGGAGTCTAATTATCTTAGAGGTTTTATTTCACTCATGTTTGAATCCTTGTAAATGGATGCATAGTTGATTTAAAGATACCACTAATCCATTGAGACCATTTTTCCATAAACAAACTTGTTTGCTAAATGACCTACCAATTCACCTCATATACTACACAAACGTATGAAAAAGCAAAAAAAAAAACCAAAATTTTATCTAAGTGACCTTCCACACCTCTTTCGCCGTACCCAATTGCACCCCAATTGCTTGTATAAGGAGATGCCAATAAAATGTAAATTGCAGAAAAAATGGACCTACCTCATGGCTACAGTAGTTATAAAAATAAAAGCAGGATATTCTATTATACTAAACATAGTCGCACATTAATGAGGTTGCAGAGGCCCAGTGAGAAGCTGCAAGCTGCTACGTGTTGATATCTCTGGTTAACAACTGGTTTGCTGTGAAAATTCTATTGCAGTTACTGATTATTAATCTCCTATCTAATACATAGATTATTTGACTCTAAAAATTAATTCTCAGCAAATATCAAAAAATAACACAACTGCAACTTCACCAATAAAAACTCACAAGAATAGAGAAGAAAACATTCACAATAATGAACACAATATTTTTGGACAAATTGTCCGTGGAAAAACCCCGAAGGGAAAACCTACTGCAGATGAGGAATTATATTAAACTTCAGCAAATTAAGGAATACAAACTGCTTGCCTCTTCTTGGCGAGCTCCGGCAATATTCTTCTCCGAATTCTTCCCTCAATTTCTCTGCTGAAATTCCAGCTGCTATCCCCAGCTATTCTTTGGCCCTTGCTAACCTTTGCCAAGACTATTTGCTCTCCTTTGCAAATTTACTTGCCTAACAACATGGAATCTTTCTCAAGTATCTCTACTTTCTATCCTTTCTCTACTTGTTGTTGTTTTCTCCAATTGCCCATTGATCCCCTTTTATACTTTTCTCATTGGAAAACCAATGGCCATGATTTAATCTCAATCAATGGCTAAGATTAAATAGACTCTAAAAACCCTAACTAACTGGATTCTAGAAGTCTCTAGGAGAATCATTTATTTAATTACATAATTATCTAGACAACTCGGCCCTTTTGGAGGGTTTCTAGAAAATAATTAAATAATTAAATGACCACTTCTAGACAGTATTGGAGACTTTGTCAAGCTACATAAATTAACACTCCTCTTGGCGAGGTGTTGCATCGACACCGACTTATCTCTGAAGAAGATGAATTTCGCCTTCCCCAATGCCTTGGTCAAAATGTCTGCTACCTGCTGATCTGTAGGTATATACTGTAGCTGAACAATCCCGTGCTGTACACAATCTCTGATGAAATGATATCTGATGTCTATATGCTTAGAACTATCATGAAACATTGGATTCTCAGACAATTTGATGCAACTCTGATTGTCATAGTGTATCACCGTAGTCTCAACCCTCTAACCAAACAAAGGCCTGACCTTCGAAGCCATATCGCCTCTACGTCAGCCATGCTGTTTGCTATATATTCTGCCTCTGCGAACTCAAAATACGAACCGCTTCTGTGTGCGAGACAACTCTGATCCCAAGCTGGCAACGCCACAGGGAGTGCTTTCATGCGTTATGCTTGCTTTGCCCCGATCGTCAATATAGCCTATCAACCTGATACCATCACCTCGAGTATATTTGATTCCATACTCGATTGTACCACGCAAATACCGCAACACATGCTTTGTTGTGTATTTCTCGATGCTACCATCTGCACCGTGCTTGATCTTATAGATCCAGCGTGATCCAACCACTGCCCTATCTGTTGGTCTAGGCACAACCTCCCACACATCGTTCTGCACTATTGAGGTATACTCCTCAACCATTGCATCTTGCCACACTTGTTGCTGTGCAGCCTCCTGATAGCTAGAAGGTTCACTATCTACCAACTGACTAACTAATGACATATAGTCATCATACACGGCTGGTTGTCTCCGCTGTCTACTACTCATCCTAGGGCTCCCACAAACTCCTGAGTATCACTTTGTGACTGCTGGTTCTTGCTACCAACTGTAGAGGATGAAGTATCAACCTCCATATCACCCTGATGCATCTCTTGGATCTGCTGCATCTGCTGCTCCATACTCTGCGAATTCTCAGCACCTGAGCTTGTGCATGTACTAGTAACTGTACTCGAGCTTCGCTGTCCTTGATCTGGTTGAACGATCCTTGGAGCTTCCACTAACTGCTCACTCTGATCATCTGCTGGCAAATCTCTGGACCTCCTAAATGCCTTGTCCTCCATGACCTTGACATCACGCCTAACTATAGTCCTCTTGGTCCCTGGAATAAATATCCGATATGCCTTTGAGGTTTCACTGTACCCCACAAAGTACCCCTTCTCTGCAGTTTGATCTAACTTGGAACGTGTCGCACCTGGAATGTGACAATACGCCAAACTCCCAAATATCCTGAAGTGGCTGACATCTGGCTTCTTCCCTGAGAACGCCTCCTCTGGTGTCATCTTGCCTAATACCTTATGTGGAACCCTATTTTGTATGTACACTGCTGTACTGCATGCCTCTGCCCATAAGTAACGTGGCATATCCTGGTCATACAGCATAGCCCTTGCCGCCTCTGATATAGACCGATTCTTCCTCTCAGCAACCCCGATACTGTTGTGGGTTGTAAAGAACGTCCACTCTCTCTTGATTCCTTCCAGTACGAACTCAGAACTCTTTTCCTTTGTATAGCCTCCATTTAATGGAAGAACAACATTTATCTTCCTCCTGTCGAATTCTCCACAAGAGCTTTGAACTCTTGGCGGTGAAAACCTCATCCTTGGTCTTCAAGAAGTATATCCAGGTCTTCTGGAGAAGAAATCATCAATAAAAGTAACAAAGTACTCATATCCTCTGAGGCTTCGTCGACATTGGTCCCACATATAATCTGATGTACTAGATCAAGAACACCCTTGGATCTAGTGTCACTCCTTGGAAAAGTTGCTTTACAAACTTCCTAACACACATCCTTACATATATCATCATACTCTGTGCTCACCTCAGGAACACCTGTCACTGTCTCACGAAGCAATTTAAGTGCTCCATGATGTATATGGCCCATCCTCCTATGCCATAGCTCTCCTTGATCTCTAGAATTACTGCTGCTCATCAGTGCCTTATGAGTATCAAACTGCAACCTGTAAAGCCGGCCGCTCCTAACTCCAATAGCTATGGGTGATTTCCAATCCTTGTGCTTAATTAACACACTTGCCCCTCTAAAGAGTACATTGTAACCTTTATCCTGAAGGACAGATATGGAAATCAAATTCATACCTAAGCCTGGCACATGCAACACATCATGAATGGGAATCCGCTTACCATTCTCCCTCTGAAATAGAACAGTCCCTTTCCCAACTGGATTGAGCTTGGACATGTTCCCCATAGAAATCTGCATTCTGATGTCCTCCTCCTTATAGCTGGAGAAGTACTCTCTAACTCCTGTCATATGAAATGACGCCCCACTATCTATATACCAAACACCCTGTGAGGTTGAGCTAGCCATACAAGCTATGAGAGCGAACTCATCCTCCATTCTACTAGAGAGCTCATCTGCACTTGCTGAAGCTGCTGTCTGCTTCTTGTCTTTCTTCCTTTGCGGGCAATCGCTGACATAGTGGCCAAACTCGTGACAGCCATAGCACTTGACTTTAGATAGGTCCTTCTTCTTCTTCTCACCTTGTGGATTTGATCCTTTACTAGACCCCTTCTTTGCTTTCCCTTTTCCTGCAAGGGCAACGTTCTCCTGTTCCGCCTCACTTTGCTGACTCTTGCTACTGGTCCTACTGACAAGACTTAGTCTAAGCTCCTCCTGAGTGAAGTCACTCCAAAGTCGATCCCAACTCGGCAAGGTGTCTCGTCCATTAATAACTTGAACAAAGACATCCCACTGCTTAGTAAACCCATTTAGGGCTATCCGCACTAGCTCGTCATCACCTAGATTATCTCCAACAGCAGCCAACTCATCCTTGACAAGTCTGAGTCTGGTGAGGTAACTTGTCACGTCCTCTCCCTTGTTCATCCGAGTAGTCCTCAACTTTTCTCTGAGAATCAGCTTCCGGTTAGTGGTAGCATTCTGGTACAGATTCAGAATGGCATCCCACATCTTCTTCGCTGTATCTAACTCTGCGACATGTGGAACAATATGATCCTTGACACCATCAAGAATCAGCCTCCTCGCCTTGGCATCTTCCTTCTTATATGCTAAGAGTTGTGTTGGATCTGTAGGTACAGGTACAACACTGGTCACATATTCCTTGATCCCATTCTCTTCCAGCAACAAAGAAATTCTGGCTTTCCAGACACCAAAATTTGAGGCTCCATCCAATCTGTCATGATCTCTTAAACCTGCTGAGGCCATCTCAAAAGATAAAAGAAAACAAATAATAATTCTGAAGAGGTAGAACTGGGTTTTATAAACCCTCTTTCCTGCGCTGAGCTTTGTCTGCCCTCAGATCAGCTCTGATACCATGTGAAAATTCTATTGCAGTTACTGATTATTAATCTCCTATCTAATACGCTAGATTATTTGACTCGAAAATTAATTCTCGGCCAAATATCCGAAAAATAACCAACTGCAACTTCGCAATAAAACTCACAAGAATAGAGAAGAAAACATTCACAATAATGAACACAATATTTTTGGACAAATTGTAAGTGGAAAAACCCCGAAGGAAAACCACTACTGCGGATGAGGAATTATATTAAACTTCACAAATTAAGGAATACAAAACGCTTGCCTCTTCTGTGAGCTCCGGCAATATTCTTCTCCGAAATTCTTCCCTCAATTTCTCCTGCTGAAATTCCACAGCTGCTATCC
This sequence comes from Sequoia sempervirens, assembly GCA_007258455.2. Classification (NCBI taxonomy): domain Eukaryota; kingdom Viridiplantae; phylum Streptophyta; class Pinopsida; order Cupressales; family Cupressaceae; genus Sequoia; species Sequoia sempervirens. Next base: position 21,041 of record VDFB02123843.1, on the reverse strand, counting down.
CCAACGCTATCACTGCGCCCTTGCTAACACTGCAAGACTATTTGCTCTCACTGCAAATCTACTTGCTAACACTGCAAGTCTTTCTCAAGTATCTCTACTTGCTATCACTGCAAGTCTACTTGTTGTTGTGTTCTCCAATTGCCCATTGATCCCCTTTTATACTTTTCTCATTGGAAAACCAATGGCCATGATTTAATCTCAATCAATGGCTAAGATTAAATAGACTCTAAAAACCCTAACTAACTGGATTCTAGAAGTCTCTAGGAGAATCAATTTATTTAATTACATAATTATCTAGACAACTCAGCCCTTTTCTGAAGGTTTCTAGAAAATAATTAAATAATTAAATGACACTTCTAGACAATGGAGACACCTGTCCAAGCTACATAAATTAACATTTGCCACATACCTAATGGAAATAACACAGCAGTTGCTCCGTCCTTCCATGTCAGAGAATTGAAAATATGTCGGTAGGCTACCTAAACTTTTAGAAAGTAGGACAGATTTGACTCCAAATGACATTAAAGCACCGATAAGAAGTAAAATTTCTTCACGAAGATATTTTGTTAATATGGTCAAATAAAGCTCGGATAAGAAATAGGTAGGTGAAACAAAACGTTGATTGATCTCGTGCTCAAGTACTTTGAAAATTGATCACAATAGTCCTGTCGCCTGCACGCGAAGACTTCACAAGTACAAATAATTCACATCTACCATTGAAAACGACGAGAGATGGCCATATACAAGACGATTGATGCATACGCAAATAATGCAAGACTCGTGGACATTTTGACCTGCACTAGCACGGTCTTTAGGCTCTCATTAAAGGCACTGAATTGAATACACCGGTTATTTGAGTCTCTTCTTCGAGATGAGCGATTGCGTAATATACAATTGTCTTTTCCCCAACGGTGTAGATGTTCGGAGAAGGCGTTTTTCTTCCGTGCGCATTAGTTGTGAAGAGCGTATGAAGTCTAAAAACATGGCTAAAGAGAGAGCTATTAATGGAGTTTTCATACAGACAACATTAATCTCCCCTATCTCTGTTGACATTCAAGAATTCAGTCGAATCTCTAGAAAATTATTACACTAGCACGATTTTAGGAGGTTCAAGGATGTCCTCATAGAAAATTTAAAGTAATGCTATCATTATTATTTTTGTTGAAGTAACATAGATTTTAGAAAAGAATGTAATAATATCAAAAGCTTGTTGGCACTCAATTGTACCTGTGAGTCCTAACCAAGTAACCAACCATTGTTGAAGTAACATAGATTTTAGAAAAGAATGTAATAATATCAAAAGGATGTTGGCACTCAATTGTACCTGTGAGTCCTAACCAAGTAACCAACCATGTGAGAGGATGTACCCATTTGAAAAACCATGTTGCTTGTCAATTATTTAACATAATATTGTAAAATTTTGTTCATTTTTTGTGGCACGTCAGTCCAACGACTAGAAGTTAAGACCTCGTGCACCTTTACTATAGCTTCGCAGTGACAACCTTGATCGAATGTGTCAAAAAGGTGGAAGAATATACAAACTATTAGAACATTTTCACAAGGTCAAACCATTTTCATAGACACCGATTTGACTTTGATCTAGAAAATTGAACCATAACAATACAACAAACTTTTTTTCTAATTCTAAAACAAAATATAATTTACAAATATACATGTTTAAATAAAAACTTAAAATTCAAATGAAACATTTTTTATTTATTACATTTACTTTTAAATCTTACCTAAACTCTCAATTATTTAATATAAACTAATTTATATTAATATACATAATTTTTATTTAATTAATCTAACTTAAGATTTATTTATTTTTCCCTTAGGTTTGTTCCTCTCTTACAACATGAACTCTAACCATAGTCTAATATTCATAAATTAATATCAAATCAAATTATGCTTTTCAAGATTATAATATACTTATATGGTCAAACCTACCTCAACAAATTTAACTGTAAACATTCTTTAACTTGATTTTTTTTAATGACATATGAAGACCTTTAAATAAGAAAGGAAATCACATCTAAGAATCTTTTTATATAGAGTAAAACAAATTACTTAGTAGACACATAAATACTTAGATGAGTTCATAATAATCTTTATTATCATCTCTCTAAATTATTTTTTCAAACTTTTTGGTGGATGATTACAGCTGTATCCATTCTAATTTACTCTAAGGGTAAGGATTCAGTAGATGAGAGTGTTAATAATTCCGCCTTTTAGATGAACACATATTAATAATTGTTTCCCTCCTCCCCTTTTTTAAGAGGATTTCCTCTCACTCCTCCCGTCACAAAAGTAAAGGGGCCTTTTTGTCAAGGTTTGTAAGATTTTGAAATAAAGTTTATGGAATTGACTACTTTAGTGATAGGTATAGAGAAATTAAAGAAGCCAGAAGTGATGAAGAGAAGATGGTTTCATTGAAACGATTGCCATCACCATAGAATTCAATGAGGGAGGAAGGCTAAGCAAATGAAGGGGGAATGATCCCACTTAAGTTGTTATTGAGCTTATATCCAACTGTTGTAGTAAAGGGAGATTTCCCAAGGAATATGGGATGATACCGAACAGTTGATTGTATGCATATCCTAATTTCATTAACAAAGAGAGACTTCCAAGAAAATCTAGTATATTGTATGCATATCCTAATTTCATTAACAAAGAGAGACTTACAAGAAAATCTAGGATACTCCCACTTAATTGATTCCTAGAAAGATCAAGAGAATAAAGAGCAGAAAGATTACCCAAAGAATCTAGTATGCTTCCACTAAGTTGGTTGGCAACAAGGCCAAGGTTCGTTAAAGAAGAAAGATTGCCCAAGAAAGAAGGTATCCTTCCATTTAATTGATTGAAACTTAGATCAAGGTATTTAAGTCGAGTGAGAAAACAAATGAAAGATGGAATCATCCCACTCAAGCCATTACCAGATAAATATAAATAGACCATATAAGGGAGATTTCCCAAACAGGGGGGAAGTGTGGGATGTGAGAAAATGAAGTTGGCACAAGCTCTCAGATATCACACTGGTAGAGTATTTTACATCAACACAAACAACATGGTTGGTCTGATTGTCACAAGAAATACCTTCCCAATTGTAACAGTCGATTCCATTTACCCACGAACTGAGATAATGAAGGGAGTCATTGAAGTGAATAAGAGAAAGAGATATAGAGGCCCTCATAGAGCCCTTGACTCTTCAAAAAATTCCAGCAATTTCAATCCACAAGAAATGAGAAACAAGTACTAGCAGCCAAATTTCACAACCCATGACACAACAACTAGGGTTTGAGTAGAAATCTATAATTCTTCCAGCTGTCGATTCCTGAGGCAATCTGCTCTGCTAGGAGCTACCATGGATATGTGGCTCAAAATGTCAGATTGTCGTTGTTCCCCTGCCATTGGTAACCCTATGCTCCAGTAAAATTCCAACCTCGCAAACCCTGATAATCCAAACCCTAGCTCCTATAGTTGATTGGGTGTTCCTTCACGCATTGGCCTTTTATTTTTTCCTTACAATGTTTACCCTTGTCAAAAGTTTATGTGTGTGAGTGGGAGCATTATGGTGTTATACAAGTTTCTCGGTTACCTAAAGATGGTTCAACGATAAGATAAGCTTGTTTCTAGGTTGTGAGATAGGTCCACAATAAAAGCCTATCGGCTAATAATACACATCGTTATTGATTTTAATCCCATAGTTTTAGGCATACAGTAAACTCATCATCAACAATTCACCGATGGAAAATTCACCGACGAAAAATTCACCACCAGCAATTCACCGTGGGGAAAATTTATCACATTAATATTTGTAATAAAATCAAATATTTTGAAATATATATTAAAAAATATTAATGCTGTTAATTTTGCGCTACGGTGAATTGCTCACAGTGAAATTTCCTAGAGCCATAGTTTTAATATAAGAATTCATTCAAAGATTTCAAAAGAGCTATTAATGAAGTTTCTGACAACATTAATCGCTTCTTATCTCTATTGACATTCAAGAATTCAGTAAAATCTAGAAAATTATTACATAATACCACATCGTTATTGATTTTAATCCAATAATTTTAATATAAAAGTTCTTTCAAAGATTTCAAAAGAGCTATTAATGAAGTTTTCGTACCGACAACATCAATCCCCCCTATCTTTGTTGACATTCAAGAATTTTTTCAAATCTAGAAAATTATTACATAATACCACATCATTATTGATTTTAATCCAATAGTTTTCATATAAGAATTCATTCAAAGATTTCAAAAATTAATTTTATTTAATTAAAAAAATCAATAACTGTTTTAAAATAAAGCTTAATATTAATATGAAAAGATTCATCAATCTAAATGGTATTGTGGTCTTCACATTTGACAAATTTAACTTCATAGTAAAATTTTGGTGACTAAATTACACTTTGGGCTAGAATTCTTAATGGCAATTATTTGTGTGGTGCTTCTAATGAACATATTGTAAGGATAAATCTGTGTGGAAAAGGTTCAATAGTTTGGGATAATCTTAATAGAGGAGTTGCTATAGTCAAGAAAGGGTCCTCTTTTGGATTATTAAAAATGGTCATAAATCAATTTTTGGGAATAATCCTTGCGATCTTCATGTATTATTTTTTTATTCTTATTCTCTTCTTTTTATAGAATTCTTGGACATATTGTTGGAAGGATTCTAGTAGTTAGCATACAAGACATTAACTTGAAGCTTGAGATACAGGAAGATGATTCTCTTGCTTTGAGTTATGATTCTAAAGGGGCTTATTCTATGACTCTTGGATATCAATTTGTAGAGAATAAGAAATATGAAATTAGATATTTTTCCTAGTGGATCAAAATATAGAATAAATTAAACTGAACTAAGTGAAAGGAATAAATTAAACTTGTGGACAAATATTTTGGCACCCGAATGCTCTCTTGCACTTCTAGGGTTTTTCACCTAAAAGGAGAGAGATGGGCCAAAATGGGCAATATCCCCACTCAAAGCTAATGCAAATATGAATGAAATATGCCTAAATGCAATGTCTAAATGCACTAAATTGATAAAAGATATTGATTATTAATACAAAACCTAAGAAATGCAAGTTTTTTGAAAACACATTGTGATATGCAAAATGACCTAAGAATGTAAACAAATAATAATAGAAATGAAAGAGACTGGAGAGGTGCACCTAGAAACTGGAATGTGATGCAAAGAGGCTCTAGAATCCTGCAGAATTTTCTATTGAAGCCAACTAAGACACTTACACCAAGTTGGTTGGCTTGGCCATGTTTTGGGGAGATTCTATCAAAACAAGTTTAAGCCAAATGGGTATCCATCAATGTAGAAACCACCTTTCAGGTTTGGAAATGGGACTAATTCACCACTCATGGTGACCTAGTCCACCTTCAGCTTTCAGGAATTTTGGAACAGGAACTTGTAGCTCTCGGTCTACACTTCTCTTCTTGACAAGTGTTTGGTTCTAATTCTGCAAAAATCAGGTTACAAGAGGTCTCCAAGCTTTGCTTAGGGATTTTCTTGACTTGAATGAGTTTTATGCAATGTCAACATCTTTTAACACATTTCTCTTTGGAAAATCTGCATACAAGACCTACAAAACACACATGCAAAGAGGGGAAAAAAGGTTAAGGGTTAAAGAATAGGGGTTTGCCTTGGTCAAAACCCAATTTGGTAATCAAACCCTTGAAAATGAAATGAAATAAAGAAAGAATGATGAATGAACAACATGCAATGCTACAAATCACCAAACCCTTGATGTAGAAATATGAAGATATGCAAGTAGATGCTCCAATGAAGACTTGATAATGCCTAGAATGCTTGATAATTATGAATGTATGTTTTCCAATGTGTGGATGAATGTATTAGATGAATGGGGGTGAAAATGAGAGGAAAACCCTTTATTTATACTTGATTTTACAAAATTTCCCAAAAATAACACATCACAGGATGACCTTAAGGCTGAGAGAATAATATCCTAACAAAAATTTAAAATAATTTTGATTTTCGTGCCTAGTGGGACTAAGTCACCCCAAGTGATGACTTGGTTCCACCAGGGAAATTTTACTAGGTGTCAAGAATTAAAGTGCATTTAATAATTTTTAACAAGATTATTCTCTAAAATACACTTAAGTAGGATTGGAAAGTGCATTAAGGGGACATTCAAACATAAGAAAGGGCCAAATTAGTGATGACAAGCCTAGAAAAGTGTGAGAGTTTTTTACAACTCTTTATAACACTTTGAAATAAGGCTTGGTAAGTGATAAACAGAGGTTATTTAGGGGAATTATAAAGAAATGGTCCTAGAAAAGTGTGAAAGTGGGTTACAACAGTTCACAACACTTTTACAAGACATCATAGAATTCTTAATGATTCACAAGGACCCAAGACCTAATGTGAATGTGTTGACCACATTACAACATTAAATCAAGGAAAAATCAAGCCAAAATCACTAGGAGGGCCTAAACATGAGAAAAAGTAGAAGGGTTACTTTTCTTGTGTCCACAAAACTAATCTAAATAATTTTTTTAAATATGTTTATTGTGTCAAAACAAGTGTCTTACATGGGATAATATTAGAAAAAGAGAATTCCTAGGCCCTTAAAAATATGTTCTATAAATAAATAATGAAGAAAATGTTTGTCATCTTTTCTTTTAATGTCCCTTCTTTTTGGGTATTGGGAGAGATTGGTGGAAATAATCAAATTTCCCTATTATTCATGCTTCATATTTAATTAATGTTTGGGCTAGCAAAGTATGCCCTCCTACATCATCCTCTTTCCTTGTGGTTTCTTGTGATATTAGTCATATTTGTATTCTTTAAAACATATAGTTAGAGAAGAATCATAGAATATTTTAGAGTCGCCATTGTCTTATTAAACAAGTTTGAATGGAGATTATGGTTATACTCAGAAAATATTGCTACTAAATGTTCTTTTGAATGGATCTTATCTTCTTTTAACTCTCTTCTTTAAATTATTTTAGAACAAACAAATCTTTAATTTCTATCTATCACTAAATATTAGTCTTCTAAGAAGGTGAATAGGTGTGGCAAGTGGTGCTCTTCCCCTTTTGGTTTGTTAAAACTAATATTAATGGTTCTTCTCAAAGTAACCAAGGTGCTATTAGAATTGAAGGAGTTGGTCATGATAGTGGTGGTAGGTCCTTTTTATCTTCTCTTATATAATGCGCACTACTTCTAACAATCTAAGGGAATCCCATGCCATTTTAGTGGATCTTGAGAAGTCGTATGAGTTGGGTTGGAGGAAGGTTGTTTGTGAATTTGATTCCTTAATATTGGTTTCCTTTTTGAACAAAAATGGATTCTTATTAGTCCTCTTGGATAATTTCTTCTTTAGTGGACTAGATCCTTCATCTATCTTTAAATTTTGAAGCTATATCTTTTGCTCATATTCTTAGGGAATGAAATGGTTTAGCTGATTACCTTGATAAGTGGCTTTAGAGGGATTTTTTTCATTGGCTTGTTTCTATGTTAGAACCATTTCCTTTTGATAATTCCTCTTACCTTTTACAACTTATTCAAATGAATAGATTAGATAGGAATAAGAGGGTTTATTTTTTCAATGATCATGGTGATTTGAGTTATCTTTTATTCTATAAGTTTTAGTATAGGAGTAAACCTTCTCAACTTTCCTCTCTTCTTTATTTAGTAATAATTTTTTCCATTTGAAAATTATAAAAGTGTAAAATGTAATCTATCACAATTTTTTCAATTGGTCAAACTTACTAATGGATTAGATTGTGTGATAGTTTTTTTCATCAATGTTTTGAACCACAAGTTTTTTGATTCATCATCAGGATGATAAAGTGCTTTTAGAGACAAATAAATAGATTAGTAACATGCTAGGATAGCTTAAAAAGATAGGGATGAGAAGGGGTTGGGACAACAAATGAGGCAAGAAGATGAAAAAACCAAATATGAAAATAAGGAATAAAAATAAAAATCACACCAAGCTAAAAGAAAAATTAGAGCCAAAGATTAAAGAAAAAAAGTCCAAAACAAAAAGAAAATGCCTAAAACATATATGAAATAAATAATTCTTTAGGTTGGTGTAATTTTTATTTTTATTCCCTATTTTCTTATTTTGTTTTATCATATTTATTTCCCCATTTCTTGTACCAACCCCCTCTCACCCTTTTCCTTTTAAGCTATCTTGGTCTTCTACTAATCTAATTTTCTATCTCTAAAATTATCTATCATTTTGATGATGGCTCACATAATGTGATATGAAACATTGATGAAAAAGAACTACCACACAATCTAATCCATAAACATTTTTGACCAATTTCATACATTGTGGAAATTTGTGATCTTTTATCACATTGTTTTTAATATATTTATTTTCAAATATATATATATATATATATATATATATATATATATATATATATATATATATATATATATATATATATATATATAATTTAAAGACAAAATTTGCATAATGCATTACAATAATTTGAAATGTTTTAAAATCAAATCACATTCTATAATCCATCATCAAAATGATAAAAGATATATTTTTCCAAATTATACATAATTAATTAAAGAAAAAGAATCAATGGAAAAAAACTTATAATATAATATACCAAAGAATAATATATGTAATCTATATTTATTGCTATTTTAAAATAGAAAAGTAAAATATAAAACTTTATAATTACTTAGAAATCAAATTAAAATCTTCATTACAAGCCATGTTTATTAAAATTCAGTTTAATTTAAAACAAAGAAATCAAGCCAATCAACTTCCTTAACTTCTAACATTTATGCTTAAATTGTTTTTGTAGACCTATATATGTAATCTATGGAGCCATAAATGGATCTTGCACGCAAATCTTATCGTTTGACCGAAACCATGATATCTATCCTTTTGTATTTATTACTTGGCCTTGAGCCGGCATGTCGTGGTCTTCCGGTCTAGGCCTAGTTGAACGTGCCCTAGTTGAACATGGAAAATAATCTCACATCCCCTGTACTTATACCCGGGTAAAAGTTTCAAAAAATTACATTGAAATCCTGTAATAGACCCTTTCCACGAGCAATTACCTAAAATAGAGGGGTATACTCTGGTTACAATTGTGATTCTTTTCGAGAATACTCCCATGGCAAATCGCTCTGCATGGAAGTTCTTACTTCTCTTCTCCTTAATCGTTACTCTATTCTCTTGTATGGTATGTGCCCGAAACATTAGCTTTGCCTTCCCTCCAGCAACAGATATCAAGGTGGGTCTTGATGCTTACGTTCAACGGGACACATTACAACTTACCACAGCTGAGGCCACAGCTGATCTCGCATGGAGCGCAGGCTGGGCCACTTACAACAGACCAGTTCCTCTATGGGACAAGTCTTCTGGGGCTCTCGCAAGTTTTACAGCACACTTTCAGTTCGTTATGCAAAACCTCAGCCATATTTCAGGTTCCACTGTGAATATAGCCAGCGACAGTTCAAATGGACGGGGGCCGTGCGCCGGAGCGGGTCTCACATTCTTCATTGCTCCTCTGCACTATGAACCGAGGGAGGATGCTGCTGGCCAATGGCTGGGCCTCTTTAACCAAACTAGAGATAGGAACTCATCGAATTGCATAGTGGCCGTCGAGTTCGACACATTCATGGACGAATTTGACCCCGATGATAACCATGTGGGAATAGACGTCAATTCAGTCGTTTCTGTGGCCAACGTTTCACTCAGCTCTGAAGGTCGGTTCCAGAACAGTACTCTCTGCAATGGTGAACCTTGGGACGCGTGGGTGGATTACGATGGAAGTACAATGGAGCTCAAGGTATTTCTTCTATATAACTCTAATGATGATAGTCATAAACCCAGAAGCGCAATTTTGACTTATCCCATAGATTTGCGTGACTATATACCAGAAAAGGTCAAGGTTGGTCTCTCCGCATCCACTGGAATATCAGCGGAAACCCATACAGTCAATGCTTGGAGTTTTTCTTCTGTTTATTTGGGTGAAATCTCCCCTGCTCTCCCTCCCAGTGACGCTCCCTCATACCCAGTTTTCTCACCACTAAGACCTCCAACCATAATTCCCCATGAAGGTCGCCGAAAGAGTCGCAAGAAACCTTCTGTAAAAGTGATCTTGATATCCTCCTCTGTCTGTTTCCTGGTTCTCTGCTTTTCTTTGTTAATCGGAAGGATATGGTATTTCAAACACAAAGAAACGAGGCGGGATAACGAGGGTGAAGAGGGAGATATAAAGCTGGACGAACAGTTTTCTCAAGGCCCCCGCAAGTTCTCTTACGCTGAACTCAGCACCGCTACCCGCAACTTTAGCAAAGATGAAATGCTGGGAGGAGGAGGCTTCGGAGATGTCTACAGAGGCATCTTGACTACAACAAACGAGACCGTGGCGATCAAGAGAATATCCCAAGAATCGCAGCAGGGGAAAAAAGAGTACATTTCAGAGGTGACCATAATCAGTAAGCTGAGACACCGGAACCTTGTGCGGCTCTTGGGATGGTGCCATGAACAAGGCGAGTTGCTTCTTGTCTACGAGTTCCTGCCAAATGGAAGTCTAGATAAATATCTATTCAATGAAAGTAAGGCTAAGGTTTGCTTGAATTGGGATGTAAGGTACAACATTGCTTGTGGCCTAGCCTCTGCTCTCATTTATCTCCATGAGGAGTGGGATCAGTGTGTTGTGCACAGAGACGTGAAGGCCAGCAATGTCTTGCTCGATTCAAATTTCAATGCAAAGCTGGGGGATTTTGGTCTCGCAAGACTGGTAGAATCTGGTCACACCGCGTCCCGTACAACCGTGGTTGCAGGAACACGTGGGTATTTAGCACCGGAGTATATAGAAACTGGGAAGGCAACCCCAGAATCAGACGTGTATAGCTTTGGAGCTGTGGCTTTGGAAATTGCCTGCGGAAGGAAACCCATTGACTACACCCTGCATGAACAGAGTTGCAGACTGGTAGCCTGGGTTTGGGATTTGCATGGGCAAGGGAAGATTTTGGATGCGGCAGACGAAAAGCTTGAAGGGAATTTCAATAGTGAGGAAATGGAGGTGGTGATGGTGGTGGGATTGCTGTGTTCTCATCCGGACCCAAATGCGAGACCCACGATGAGAGAGGTGTTAAAGATACTGAAATTTGATGCTCAACTGCCATACGTTCCCAGGAATTTGCCTGTAGCTGTGTATAGCGACAGTTTTAATTCTCATGTGGAGTCATCGTCATCTGAGATGCTTTCGACATCGAACTCTTTCTCCTCTCATTCTGCTGCTTCCGGAAGAAGCAAAGTTAAAAATTCTGCTCGTCTCGTAGCTGAGCTAAAACGCCATTATTCTGTTCAAACTTGATAGATTTTCTGTGTACCGGATAATGCAGATTTTAGTAACGTTTTACTTGGGTGTAGAAAGTTCTACACGCTCGTACGTCATCTATTTAGTGTTTTCTGGTGTCGTATTAGGTTTCACATGTACCGTGAAAATGGTTGGCCCAAAGGAATTGGGATATTGTGTGTTTCGGTATTAGTATATGCCTTACCAAGATACTATTGTAATTAAATTTAGTTAACAATTTGCTAGGAAGTGTGGCGTTGAATTGTTGTGATAGTAATTGTGTTTATAATATTCAGTCTTATCACATATTTATGCTATATATTGTCGAGAGTTAGTTCACATGTAAATTAAACAAAGATCAAATGCAAATAACATATTTTTTGTTGTTTGGTCAGTGAGTGTCTTCCCAAGGAGAAGATAGACACAAGGAATGATTTTTTGTGAATAATATAGCAATTTTGAATAACACATGAAAACTTATTAATATTATATAAAAACACATAAATACATTCAGTAGCAAGTGAATGAGTATTTTTTGTTTAAATAAAATATCATAACTATCCACTATAAGTGTCATTTGTAAAATAAGGCGCTCATTTAAATAAGCATTGTTGTCATAGTGAAAAATATGATCTTTATTTGTACAACTATTGTGGAAACAATATATATACATGGGAGTATTTCATATTAATAGTTTATCCTATCACAAATATAAAAGATAAGCATAATAAATATTTTGTATTTTTCCATGAAATGTGAAAGATTGTCCAAACAATTAGGGTTCGACTATTGATCCATTTACATTGGATACAAGTTGTATTTTAAATAATAATGTGTTGTTTATGTAACAACAAATAGTTTTTGTCAAGATTAATGGTTACCAAAAGGTATTGTGATCATTTAGGTTGCATATAAGTTATATTTTTAATAAGAATATGAAATTGTGTTAGTAACAAATGATTTTTTTGTTCAACTACTAGGAATACCATAATTAACTTTTGGTTGAATCTTTAAAAAGCTGATTTTAGGACACTTCTCACTAGACGTGTTGATGTGGAAAGTTGTGTGATGAGTTATACTTCCAAACATTAGCTATAGATAGATAAGAGGCCAATTCACAGTTCAAAAAAAATGGAGGTCACTATTGAAATGGGAACATATAATGGTTTAGAAGATAAATGATTAATCTCTCCAAATTTGAGTTTGCATACTTACTTTGGCATAGCTAAATATTTTTGTTAGCTCTATCTCATTTGATCTCCATCCCCAATATGAACTTGGCTACCCCTAGGTCCATCTCAAACTAAGTTAAAATTTGATTTTAGATCACAAATCACATCCTTCCAATTATTTAAAAATAACATGTCATCAACATATAGTACAATAGTAAGGAAGTGATCAATATAAATTTTATAATATATACAATGATCTAATTTAGACCTCAAAAAATATTAATCCCTACACAAATGAATCAAAATTTCAGTGTCATATCTTAGGAGATTGTTAAGGTTGGTACAAATATTTCTTGAACTTACAAACTAAAATGTCTTTACCATTGTTTATTGCAGTTCTTTGGATATGATATATAAATCTCTTCCTCCAAATCATCATTAAGGAATTTTTTTAACATCCATCTAATCAACCTCAAGATCCAACATTGTTGCAATAAATAGAAATAAAATGGATGTCATCTCAACAATTGGGGAGAAAATTTCATCATAACTAATTCCCTTAACCTCGGAATATTCCTTCATAACCAATCTTGTCTTGTAATTTTCAATAGTTCTATCTAACTTTATTTTCTTCTTCAATGATCATTTGCATTTGATAGGTTTATATCTATTAAGTAAAGCTACTAGATTTATGTTATTTTTCTCCAACACAACCATCTCCTCATTCATGGCCAAATTATAGGACTACATCATTAATATCCATACCATCCTTCACATTATTAGGCTCATTAGAATTAGTATTCAAAATAAAAATACATAGCTAACAATGAAGATTATACCTATTTGGTTAAATTGTATGCGTCAAGTGGATATCCTCAAGAGTTGAGGTTGATCTTTTGTTGAACACCCAAAATACTGAGAGGGGGAGGGGGAGTGAATCAGCATTCTCTTAAACCATTCAAATATTAAACATCCAATCACCAAAGCATATTCAACTGCAATAAAAAAGGAAATAAAGAAACATCAACAACACCACATAACACATGAACACCAAGATTTTTACTTGGAAAACCCAAAATGGGAAAAATGATGGTGAGGATTAGCTCACAGTATATTATAACCGATTGTATTATATTTATAGAAGTGCTCACTGTAGGTGGACTCATTGCCCACAAAGAAAAAGATAGAAGAGAGATGGTGGCTAACAACCTATTTTGAACTATTACAATTGCATCTATCATATGCATGAAATATAGTTCTAATGAAACTCTAAATTGACTTTACACATTTCATTTGACTCTAATCTAACACTCTACTTTTCTCTACATTCGCATCACTTTAATTTTCTACTCAACATTTACAACTTAAATTCACAGTGCTCTGATAATATTCGCATGTATAAAATTAACATTCATCACACACCTCAAACATCACCAAAAAATATCTAACATATATATCTACTTCAAGCATAGCATCAATTAGGTCAACCTAATTAGATGTAATATTCAAAACATAACTTGTCGGCTTCAATCCTTTTCACACACTTTTTACACCAAGGTTACGATAGATCCCACATAAGACTACAACACTTATTTAACCTTTGCATGCCTTCACACTTATTAGGTTGACACTGTAGAAGACCTAATACCAAAAATTTTCAACTATTTATCCACATTTAGACACGTAGACCTCAAAACTCAATGCTAACTAGAATTCATAAACTGTTGCCATATGTCAACTTATCCTCAAAAGCGAAAAGCCAAAAACTTATCTACAGAGAAGTGCAAACTCTCCCACTCAAATGCAATGTACAAAAAATAACTATAAATTGCCAGATCAAACTTCTGTTACTTATCTAGATCTTTCAAACCAAAAGCCAAAACATGATGAAATTTTGGAATCAAATACTTCTAACAACCAAAAAAATAATGTTAGAAGCATAGAGTGAAAACTTCAATTGCGGACTAGTGTGGACTCAAAAATGAATTAACAAAATCGACAGTCAATTTCCAACACAATTGAGAGAGAGAGAGAGAGAGAGAGAATTCTCTAGTAGAGAAAGATGGGGGGAGAGAGAGGGAGAGAGAGGGAAGGAGGGAGGGGGAGGTAGAGATGGAGAGAGATAGAGAGAAGTATATAGGGAAGGAGAGATAGAGAGGGAGAGGAGGGAGGGAGAAGTAGAGAGAGAGGTGATATATACAAACAAAGAATGAGGGAGGGAAGGAAGGAGGGAAGGAGGGAGAGAGAAGTGAAATATATAGAATGAGAGAGAGGGAGAGAGGGGGAAGGAAGGTGGAGAAATTGAGAGAGAGAGGAGGGAGGGAGAGATATTGAGGTAGAGAGGAATATATTAGATAGAGAGAGGCAGAAAGAGAAGGTGGATGGGAGGAAGGAAGAGAGAGAGTGAGAGATAGGGAGGGAGAGAGAGAGGTGAGATAGAGAGAGAAAGATGGTATAGAGAAAAGTAGAGAGGGAAGGGGAGAGAGAGAGGAAGGTAGAGATATTGAGAGATAGGAGGGAGGTAGAGAGAAAGGTAGATAGGGATAGGTTAGAGAGTAGAGACGAAAGGTGTGTGGGAGGAAGGAAGAGAGAGAGTGATATATATATATATATGATGAGATTTGAGGGTGTAGGGTTTAGGGTTTAAGGTATAGGGTTGAGGATTGAGGGATAGTGTTTAGGATTCAAGGTATAGGGTATAGGGTTATGGTTTAGAATATTTGGTATATGGTTGATGATATTGGGTTGAGGGTTGAGGATTGAGGATTGAGGGTTGAGGGAAAAAAGTTGAATGTAGGGTTTAGGGTTAAAGTATAGGGTTCAAGCTTGTTGGTTTACAGTTTAGGAATAATGTTTATATTTGAGGGTCAAGGTTAAGTGTACAAGGTATAGGGATTAGGGTTTAGGATATTGGGTATAGGTTATAGGGTAGAGGGTTGAGGGTATAAGGTATAGGGTTAAGGGTTGAGAGTGTCGAGTTTATGGTTTAAGTATAGGGTTGAGGGTATAGAGTTGAGGGATAATGTTTAGTGTTTAGGTTATAAGGTTGAGGATATAGGGTAGAGGGATGAGGGATGAGGGTGTAGGGTTTAGGTTTTAAGGTATAGGGTTGAGGGTTGAGGGATAGTGTTTAAGGTTGAGGGTACAAGGTTAAGTGTATAGGGTTGAGGGTATTAAGTTTACGATAGGGTACAAGATTGAATGTAGGGTTTAGGGTTTAAGTTTATGTTTGAGGGATAATTTTTTGGGTTTAGCTTATAAGGTTGAGTGTAGGGGTTATATGGATGAGGGTTGAGGGTGTAGGGTTTAGAGTATAGGTATTATGATTTATGATATTTGGTATAGGGTTTGGGATATTAAGAGAGAGGGTGAAAGGGAGAGAGAGAGAGGGAGAAGTAGAGAGAGGGGTAATAAAGAGAGAAGTAAAGAGTGAAGGAGGAAGGTGGAGAGATTGAGAGAGAGGAGGGAGAGAGAGAAAGGTAGAGATGGATATGCTAGATAGAGAGAAGTAGAGAGGGAAGTTGGGTGGGAGTAAAGAAGAGAGAGGAATGGGGAGATAGAGAATATTAGAGAGGGAGGGAGGGAGGGAAGGAGAGAGAGAGAGCGAGAAGTGAGACCCCGTTTATTTGAGGCATAAACACATTAACAAGGTAGTGCTTGTTGTATGAAAAATTCCTCAAAGAAATGGGGTATCATAGTGATGTACATCACCGTGAGACCTCATTTCTTTGAGGAAATTTTTCATACAATGAGCACTACCTTGCCAATGCTACCGCATTGACACAATGACAAGGTAGTGAGCTTAGTTCTCATTGTATCAAAAAATGCCTCAAAGAAATGGTTTCTCATGGTGATTTAAATCACAATAAGACCACATTTCTTTGAGGAATTTTTTCTTACAACGAGCACTACCTTGTCAATGCTACCACATTGATGCATTGAAAAGGTAGTGCTCATTGTATGAAAAAGAAGCCTCAAAGAAATGGGGTCTCATGGTGATGTACATCATTGTGAGACCTCATTTCTTTGAGGCATTTTTTCATACAACGAGCACTACCTTTTCAATGCTACCACAGTGATACATTGATAAGGTAGTGAACTTAGTGCTCATTGTATCAAAAAATGCCTCAAAGAAATGATGTCTCAGGGCGATGATGTACATCACTATGAGACCCCATTTCTTTGAGGTACTTTTTCATGTACAATGACCACTAGCTTGTAAATGCTACCACATAGATGCATTGACAAAGTAGTGCTTGTTGTATGAAACAAATGCCTCAAAGAAATGGGGTGTCACTGTGATGTACACCACAGTGACACCCCATTTCTTTGAGGCATTTGTTTCATACAACAAGCACTACCTTGTCAATGCTACTGCATTGGCGCATTCATCGACAAGGTACATGATAGTGAGACCCATTTCTTTGAGGAATTTTCTTCATATAATGAACACTACATTGTCAATGCTACCACATTGACACATTGACAAGGTAGTTAGCTTAGTGCTCATTGTATGAAAAAATGCCTCAAAGAAATGGGGTCTCATAGTGATATAAATCACCATGAGACCCCATTTCTTTGAGGCCTTTTTTCATACGACCCCTACCTTAAATCATCATGTACATCACCGTGAGACCCCATTTCTTGGACCCATTTTTTCAAACAAACCACTAGGTTGGTAAGCTAGTGGGCCCACTAGCTTGCCAATTTGCTGAAATTAAATACTATGTAACTTGGGTTGTTTGAAAAAATGGATCTAGGAGAATAGACCCAACCAAAATGATTTGCACCAAAGTCTTCATATCAATATGCAATGTTGACATCAATGGCAACAAGGGAAAAGGGACATCTACCAATTGTTTCGACATTCACCAGATCTCCCCCTGAGAAATATGTGCATATATTCAAACTAGAAAGATAGAATTGACTCCCCCTGAGTCATATATATTAGAGTTTAAAGAACCAAAAATATATATTAGAAACTACTCTATATGCTTTACATATTTACAAAGAATCTAAAAACTAAAAAACTAAAATGCATAAAAGATAAGAAATATGTCAACCAAAGGAGGTTGATGCCTGCAACTTCTGTGGATGGGTCTACCATGATTTCTTGCCATCTCCCCATGTCTTCAATGTTGGCCCAAACAATCTGCATTGAGTTTCAAGTTTCATTAATATGTCTTCTCCTTCTTCTAGAGTGCCAGGTAGCGGTTTCATCTACATAACCTTATTGGCACTTAGAAGAGCACTTGATACAGGTATAAATTTATCATTCACCAAGTCCCTTATTTCTCCAAATTGTAAGATGACACTTTCCCTTTGAGCTTGTAGCTGGAAAAAGTTCTTATGCATATCTTCAATAGTATACCTTGTGTTTCCAAACAAGTCCAATTTTGGATCATGTGCACGTGAGGCTCTATTGATATAGGACTCAATAGAGTCCATCTCACTTTTTATGCTTTGTGTGGCTCTGGGCCACTTCATGTAGTATTGGAATAAGGTCTTTTCCTCATGCACACAAATCTGTACATTTTTCACAATTTTTTTAGAACTTTTTGTGTGCAAGTGCACAAGTTTCTCTGAGATTTGGACATCACCTTCTTATCATTTAATCTCTTCTCTACCTCTTTTTCTACTTCTCCCTTAATTCCACATACATATTCTTTAAAAGAATCAATTAAAAGCTTTAGGTTGTCCATACCAGAGAGATATGTATCAATTTTTTCTCTAGGTATGACCTCCTATAATTCCTTGACTGCTTTTTCCATTAATTCTCCACTCTTTTGGTGAGTTTCTATGATCCTCTTTTGGGAAGATGCATGAAATAAATCTCCTAATTATAGCTTGTGGAGGGGAGAGATCTTATATAGATCTACATTACCTTATTGCATTGGTAGTTGTAGCAATTGAGGTGAAACAATAGGTTGGAAATTTAGTTGTATACCTAGTAGATTCTTCAAGGAATCTCCAAAGGAACAGAGTAATCACCAAAAGGCTTTGTAATCTCTATAGCCTTTCCCTTTGGTCTTTTCTTCAGTATTTTTGGAGTATGGTTGGTTTTTCTTCTTTTGTTTGTGCATCTTTGGATGCACCCTCATCATCATTATCCTTGTTTTTATTCTCTTCCTCTACAAGGTTCTTTGTGTTAACTAGAGGAATAATGTTTTCTTTTAGTACTAGAGGAGGAGTATCTTCCTTTGCACTATCTTCTTCAATCACTACTTCCTCAATATTCCTTTTTGTTATAATTTCCACTTTTAGAGGTGTATTATCATGTGCAACATCATCATTTGCATCATGCTCATGTTGAGCATAATCTATTTGCACATCTCCTTCAATATTTTGTTCCAAAGTAGGGGTCTTTGCATTGGCTTCTTTAATCTCTAGTGTCATTCTCAACTTCTATGCTATCTCTTCTACTTTTTCAATGCTTTCCTTCTCAAGAGTCTTTCAAGATCATTTTGATCTTTATCCATAAGGGTTGTCACCCTTTGCTTCATTCTTAGTTCCTTACTGAATATTATGGCCAAGGTGGATTTCTTTTGCTCAGAGAGAGGAGCACTAATAGCCTTGCTCTTCTTATACAACTTCTTTCCTTCTCTCTATCAAAACATTCCATAAATCTTCAAGTATTTGTTTCTTAATATTTCTCATGTCAACCTCAAGAACAAAAATATACTTGATAATTGCCTCAACAATGGTGGATTTATCCACATCATCTACTTATTTGTATAGAGTTACAGTCTCTCCTAACATCTCATTCTACAAAATGTTGTTAAATAATGCTCCAAATTTTATAGGAGTTTGTGGCCTTACCAGTTCTGCTTGTTTTTGTTCTTTACTCCTACCTGAAATCTTCTTTGTTTCTACACTCTTCTTCTTTTCTAGAGAAGCCTTCTTGATGGCTTATTTCTTCTTTTCTCTCATATGAACAACAAATCTCTTCTTTTATTCTTCAATTTCATCTTCAATGTCTATGTCAATAATGTCAAATCTTCTTCTTTTTAGCACTAGCTTCACCTTGTGAAGAATCACTTCTCCTCTTGCGGACCAACTATGGTCCTTCCTCTTCTTCTTCTTCTTCATATTTTGCTAAATTGACACGTGCAATATTTTCTCTTACTATCTTTTTCTTTTGTCGTTTCTTTGTAGGGGCAGCAGGTGGTGCTACTAAAGTAGCCCTCTTCTTCTTTGTCCCTGCCATATGCACAATTGGAGGGGATTTCTCCGCCACTAAAGGACTAATAGTTATTTTCCTTTTCTCTCCAATAGGCTTCCTAGTCCTGGAGGACTTATGAATAGAAGGAGGGGTGGTAGCTATCCTACTAGATCTTCTTGTACTCCCAAATCCTCCTGCAACACTAGATTCTCCCTTATATTTTTCCTTTGCATATTGCATTTATTCTTTAGAGATCCCATTTCCTCTAGAATCTCTTCAACCATATTTTTGACCTTCTATATTATTGGTTTTTATGCTCCATGTGCACTTCCATGGACTTCTCTTTATAAGTATTATATCTTTCTTTAGTTGTATCCTTTGCACTTTTTAACAAAATGTCAACTAAACTAGTTGTCTCTTGTTCAACAACCTCATATCACAATGCACGGATCCACACAGTCCCTGGTTCAACTATCTCCATGATGCATTCATCAATATGAACCAAAAATATGATGTCATTTATACTTATCTACCATTTTCCTTGGAATTTTGTCTCTCTCTCATGCATTCTTTTTTGAAAAACTACAAAGAAGGTAGCAATTTCTTCATCTTATGCATTCCTATCACCAAGACTACTCATGAAATATCTGATATGATGAGGAATGGGTCTTCCTTGTAACCATTTCACTCCTTTGGTTTTGGGGAGTTCTTTTAAAAAGTAGAATAGTAAACACATAACCAAAGTACCATACTTGAAAGCATATTTCTTCTCCTCTGTTTGCTTCATATTTTCCATCAATAATTTCCTTAGCAACTCACAAAGATCATAATCTACACCTTTTTCAACCATCTCATTTGCCACATTAATTACAGTGGAAAACACAAAATTATCACAAAACTATCTTTGTTAGTGAAATAGATTTTGTATCCAATCAAAATTGTTGCATACCTCATAGCTAGATTCTTTATGGTATTTATTTTTAAATCCCTCTTGTCATGTTGCACTAGTGAGTTCCATTACAACTTCATTTTTGACAAATTTTAACATAGGAATAGGTCTGATGGAGCACAGACCTATAACCTTTCTAATCACCTCTTTAGTTATCATGTTAGGAATGTCAGCTTAAAATAAATTGTCATGGGATATTCTTAATGTCATTCTAACCCACTTGCTATCAAAACAAAAATTTGGAAGCCATTTCCATACATCCAATTTCTTTGTGACTAGGTTTTGATAACCAGGATTTACTTGGAAAATTTTTCTCTAGTCAATTCATTCATCCATAGATCTGCTAGCTTAGTGTGATCAAATTCTTCCATTTTCCCATGAATATAGATTTTTATATCCTCAATTGGAAAAACCCCATATGGAACATGTGAAAA
>VDFB02123842.1:0-19395 GCA_007258455.2 Sequoia sempervirens | reverse complement strand
AGAGAGAGAGAGAGAGGGGGGGGGAGTGGGAGAGAGATAGAGGGAGGGAGGGTTAAGGGTAGAGGGTAGATGGTTTAAGGGTTTAAGGTTAAGTGATCCAAGAGGATCCAAGAATCTCAAAAATATCACAGTCTCAAAATCTCTCAGAACTGACATCATTGGTTAGAGCTTGCTAACATGATCTTGATGCAACCTGAATCACGTCAATAGGAGATCATATGCAAGAGTTATGCTTGGTCAAAGGTTTGGTCAAACAGGCAAATCAAGCATTCAAAAAGGTGAAATTTGATTGTATCAAATCCAAGAAAAAATGACACCAAGTCATAGTGCTTGTCGTGCTGATTCTGGAACTATCCTTGGTTTCGAAAATAGAGTCCATATGAGGAAAATAGAGCCAGCCAAAGTTTTAGTTAAAATGATGATGTCAACATGTGACATGGTAATTGACTAGATGGTGACATGGGAGTTGCAGGTGATTTGGCAAAAATCTCACAAAATTCACGTACCATGCTTTATTTTTGAAAATAAGGTGTGGAGGATTATTTTATCTCACAAAAATCCATAGGATTTGGTGGGATCCAAATCTCCTAAAAATCAACAAAAATTAACTCATAAGAAAAAAACAAAACCTCCTAAAATAACACTAAATTGTTATTTTATTTTTAAACTCAACCCCATAAACTCAAATAGCCCATGAATATAATAAGACAAGGGATTAAAAAATAAATTCCAAATGTTTTATTAAGGGGTTGTTTAATGTTTTATTTTTAAAATGGGGAAGTTATTGTTTTTATATAAACGGGTTAGTGTTTTTTCATAAGGCTTATAATTATAAAAGCCAAAGGAAGGGGGTTAAATTGTTATTTTATTTATTATGGTGGATTTTAACCCCATATGCAAAATTTATGTATAAAAGGAGGTGATGTGATAGGGCCTTTATGCATTTTTGTGGAGAAATAATTTGGATGTGTTTTTTGAGATAAAATTTTATACTCTTTGGAGGAATTTTTGGGAGAGAAATTACAAGGTGTTGATTACACCAAGAATTGTAAGATTGTAAAGAGAGAGATTGTGAGTGATTAAAGCTTGGATATTGTAAGAAGGCTATTGAAGCTTGGCGATATCAATAAAGTGGTCCAACGTTGAGAAGCGGACTCGGAGACGTAGCTCAAATTGAGTGAACTCTGTTATCAAGTTGTTTGTGTCTCTCTTCCATCTCTTTCTTGTTCTCTCATTTATTTTGGTATTATGCTCTCTCATGAATGTTATTACAGATAATTGATTTAAAGTGTTTGAAAGGATTACTTAGTTTCATAATTTCAACGGTTAAGATACATAATCATGCATTACTGTTGGATCAGGAATTAAATATGTAATTGGATTAAGTTTTGGAAAACTTTAATGTCCTAGTTTACAGATCATTAAGGGTGGAGGGGATAGAGATAGAGGGAGTGAGTGAGTGAGAGAGAGACCTAAGAGAGGGAGAGGGGGTAGGATATTGAAGATACTTGAGAGAGAGAGAGAGGGAGGGAGTGGGAGAGAGATCTAGAGGGAGGGAGGGTTAAGGGTAGAGGGTAGATGGTTTAAGGGTTTAAGGTTAAGGGTGGAGGGGATAGAGATAGAGGGAGTGAGTGAGAGAAAGACCTAAGAGAGGGAGAAGGGGTAGGAGGGAGAGACTTGAGAGAGAGACTCTGAGAGAGGGAGAGGGGGTAGGAGGGAGAGACTTGAGAGAGAGAGAGGGTATAGGGTTTAAGGGTTAAGGGTTAATGGTTTAGGGTTAAGGGTAGTGATGGAACTTCAAAGTTTTGTTCTCTCTCTGCGGTTCTATTTTATCCTACCTTGTGTCTCTGGTCATCTATGGTGTTTGGAAAAAGCTTAAGGTTGGTGTTTTACCTTCATCTTCATGTAAAACCCTAATTTTCATCTTACACCTTGGATGAGATCTATTTGGCTACTACTTTTTGGGAAGGCTTTAAAATGACTTAAGCCCCATCGCTTTGTCTAGGTTGGGCCCCCTTTCGTTTTATTGTTTTATTTCCTTCACCCGACTTTATTTTTCCTAAGTCTTTTGTTGGTCTTGTGTTCCTTTGTTAAAACAACTTATGTCATTGTTTGTCATCGACCTAGTGATGTCCCCTTATTCCTTTACGGGAGAGGGCCCAGTAGTCATGCAGGCTAACTTTCTCAGCATGTAGCAAGTGACTGGAATATCGTAGAACCTTCATTTTCTTTAAAATGTAGATTGGTCTCTTATTTATCTATAACTAAGGTTTGGAGGTGCAACTCATCATTCAACTCATCACATCAGCAGATCTTTTGAGAAGTGTCTAAAATTTGACTTTTTAAAGGTTCAACCAAAACTTAATCATGGAACCCCCAATAGTTGAACCAAAAAAATATCATTTGTTCCTTGTAGAATATGATATTTTTATTTAAATTAAAATTAATATACAACCTAAGTGGACCAAATACTTATTGATAACCATAAATCTTTGATATATCTACCTTTTATATTCAACACATATGGACTAATAGTTGAACACAAAAAATATATTTGTTGTTATAAAAACAACACATAATGATTTAAAATACAACTTATATTGAACAAAAATGGACCAATAGTTGAACACCAAAACTTTTTGAAAATCCTTCACATTTAATGGGAAAATACATGTTATTTATTGTGCTCACCTTTTATATTTGTGATAGGGAAAACTATTAATATAAAATTATCCAATGCTTGTACCGATGGAACTTCAAATTTTGTTCCTAATGTTTCACTCATGCCCTGCCTTATGTCATTGGTCTTTCATGGTGTTGGAAAATTTCTTAGGGCTAGGGTTTTAGCTTTGTATTCATCTTAAACCCTTGTGTTTACCTAATGCCTTGGTCTGGATCTATTTTTCCATTACCTTTTTGCTGGTTTTAAAATTCTATGCCCCATCATTCCATCTAGGCCTAGTTCCTTTGGTCTTAATATTTTATTTCCTCCGCGGGTTTTATTTTCCTAAGTCCTGGTTGGCCTTATGCTGAACGGTTTTAAAAAAACTTATGTTGTTGTTTTCCATCCGCTTAGTAATGTCCCCTTTCCCTTTAATGAATGTTTAATTTTTTAGAAGGATGAAATTCGCGCTGCCGTCAATCAAAATGTCTTCAAGATCAATGGTTGCCCGCCATCCCGTGATCGGGAATTGTAGGATGGCGATATCGTGGGCGGGAGACATGTGTCCCATCTGGGGATCAAATTTGCGCAACTGTTCATCAACTGTCCTTTGATCTGAGTCATTCCCTGCCATCCCGCGATGGTACTTTGGTTGATTGCGAAATCATAGGCAGGTGCCAGGTGGACTATACAAGGTGGGGCTTGAGGAAATTTTTGTGCGATATATTTTAAATGTTTCATTTCTTCCAAAGCAAAACATTTAAAATGAAATATTTGACAAGGCCGAGGGAAATTCATTAAAAATGAGCAAAAGCTTGAGAAATTAGGGGCAACTTAGTGATTTAATGGTATATTAAAAAAAATCATATTTTGATAGTTGAATACATTCAAAATATTTCTAATATATTTCTAATTTAAAAATATATTGTTTAATTTTTAAATATATATATTTTTTTTCAAAAATATATTTTTATTTTTTTAAAATATATTATACATACAAAATTGCACCAACAATAGATAATAGATTTTGGTGAATATATCTTAGGTATGTTAATATGCTTTAAAACTAATTTTAATTAAAAACTTACTAACATCATTAAAAGGTAAGTTTTAATTATAAAATTTAAACATTAGAATTATTTAACATTTGAAATAGAAAATTTAAATATTATATTATAATAGTTTATAATTTACTTATATAGTATTTTGGATAATAGAAACAATTTTGATTGATTTAATATTTTTAAAGTTCATTATTGAATTTAAATCTTATAAATATAACTATATATTTTTAATCAATATTATAATTTAAAAATAATAATCAATATTGAACACCTTAGATTTTAGTATAACTTAAATATTAAAAAAATTTAATGTATAAGTTTATAAAATATAATATATATTTTTTAAAATAAAGATTTAAAGATTATTATATATATATATTTAAAGATTCATAGAATTATCTTTTTAACTATGAAATTAATATGATTAATTTTCATTTATAATTTTATCTTATCATATCTTTTTAACAATTTTTTGGTATCCTACATAATTTGTTTTCTATAAGTATCATGTTGTATACTCTTTATATGGAAGGTAGTGTTTTTTCATGGAGCTTAATAACTTTTAATAATTTTTAGTCATTTTAAAGATTTTTATTTTTATAAAGATAGGTATACTTAGATCTTTGATGGCTTATGCACAATTACATATTCTTTTATTTATTATATTTTTGCAATACTATTCTTGATTAATCATATTATTCGCTTGTCATTTTATTTTGTTTTGTTGAAAAATATTTTATCTTTTACTTTACATCTATGATAATTTCTAAAATATCAATTTAAAAAATTATAAATAAAACTTATTTTATTAATCTCTTGAAGTAGGTTCTAATCTTTTGTAGATTAATAACTATCTAAATAGCTATTTCTTTCCTTTATTTCTATAAATGTGTCTCATGTCTCTATTGAAATTTATGAGACATGTATGTAATTCTTAGCACAACACTCTTAGAGATTAGGATTTATTTTCACATTTATCTATTTTCTTATTGTTCCTATTAGTGTCTAATTAAATCTTAATTGAAAACCTTAACCCTGATTTAGCCCAAACCCTAACCTTAACCCTAACCCTAATTGAACCCTAACCCTAATTAAACTCTAGCCCTGATGAAATATAACCCTAATTAAACTCTAGCCTTAATTGAACCCCAACCCTAACCTAAACCCTATTTGTTCCTAACCCTAGTATCTCACAAATACAAGATCGAGACCTTGCCAACTTTGGTAAACCTTATTGGATAGTTGTAATACCCCTCATACTATTTAGACTTATTACTTTCTATGCTTTAACTTGATACTATGATACTATGATGATACTATTATTGTTGATTTGGTTAGTTAGACATTTGATGATGCTGTTATTCCATTAGTGGACATGATTATTTCATATGACATTATGGTTGGAGATATTAGTTGATTTTCAGAGTTATATTATTATGCAGTGATTTTATAAATTATGTTATGAAATGAATTGTTAGTTTAGAAATGTTATTTTATTAGTTATATTATAATTGTTAGGATAGATGTGATGAAGGACAGTGTAGCATCACTCGTTTGCGAGTGCTCTGTTACGCTGTGATTCCTTCTCACAATGCAATGCTTTGAATTAATGCTTTGATTTTATATATATGTATGCACATGTACACGACTTCGTTTGTATGCAAGTTTTGCAGGTATAAGTCTCAATTCCACCTGCTTCAGCAAGATAGGGCGAGCACCAATAACCCAACGGTATAAGTTGAAACAAAGGTGATAACGAAGTCATCTCGTCCCATGATGTCAAACCGTCTTGTCTAAATGGTTTTGTACATTCGTGTAGTTGTCATTCGTTGTGGGTCATGTTTGTGTTTTGTCGTATTTAATTGAGGTTGATATTTTATGAGTTGTGAATTAGCTAATTAAATGTTGGTAATAATTATTCATTTTAATGTTGATTTATTTGTAGGAAAATATTTAAATGTTTTATTTAATTTTATAAGGTCATGTATTTTATTAAATGATAATTAAAATATTAAATTGGGTATTATTATTTTAATTAATTATCTTGTTGAGGATAATTGTTAGAATAAATTATTTAAATTAATTAGATAATGTGCTTTGCAAGTAAAGTTGTAAAAATGGAAATTAAAACAAAAAGTATTGAAAATAGAAAAATAAATAAATAAAAGAATGAAAAAGTTGTGAGAACAAATTAGAATTCAGATTTGACTGAAAAGCTTGCTTTTAAAGAATTATTTTCTTTTATTTTTGATTTTTAGAGTTTTTGGAAGAAATGGACAATATCTTTTATTTAATTAAGAATTTTGTGAGTTTTTGGGGAGACAGAGATTTTATGGAGACAAAAATTGAAAAATAATGTTATGCATCTTTGAATTTTCAAAAGTTTTCAAAAAGGATATTTCGATTCTTTTGTTTTGAAATAATTTGAAAAGAGTCTTGAGATTAAGGATTTAGGTTCGAGATTTGAGCACGGTATTCTGGAGAGGAGATTCGAAGTAGGAACAAGGAGCTCTTCGTAGAGGCCATCGTGATCGAACGAGCTTCATCAGATTCTCGAGAGTGTAGGACTCCAGGTTCCAACCTCTCTCTCTCTCTTTTTGGTTTTTTTAAATCTGCAAGAAAAAGAATAGAAATGTGTGTTAGAATCAATCTTGCTTGTAAAAGAATATTTTCTGAAAATTAGATAAATAGAATTTATCTATGGGAAAACTCTTTAAAGAAGTATTTGATAACAAATTTCATCTGATGGAAATCCCCAATTTGGTTATAGTCGATTTTCTGAAACAAACAAAATTTGACTTCATACTCTAATATATATAAATATATGTATATTTAAATCATACTATGCTTACATCTGAATGTAAACCTGTCCTCTTACTGGAATCAGTTTTGTGAAAAATATATATATAAATATAAATATATATATATATATATATATATATATATATATATATATATATATATATATATATATATATATATATATATATATATATATATAATTAGTACGAAATACATATCTATGTTTATATAATGATTTATTAATTTGTTTATTACTGTCAAAAAATGAAAGAGATTTAAATTAATTTATTTTCTTTGAGTTTTGAGCTGAACCAGTATATGGTCGGCCGTCCTGCATTGTCATATATTTCTTTTCATTAAAATAAAAGTTATTTATAAAAAAATTATGAAACAAAATTTTGTTTTAAAAAATGAAATAAAATAAAATTTTATTGGAGGTTCAGTGGAAGGACGGTTTAAGCCATACCCTTCCTCTCACACTATCAAGTTATAAGATCGCCATTAACAAATATTAAGATCAGCATGAAGCAAATGGCCGGCACAACATTATCGGCGTATGGTTTATCTTGTTTTTTTAAATATATAAATATATATATATATATATATATATATATATTTATATATATATAAATATATATATATATAGGTATATACATTTTTATTATGTGGTGAATATTTAATTTATCAAATATAATAATTATAATTATTTTATTTAATATTATTTTATTATGTTTAAAAAAAGGTAATTTGTGTATCCTGTTTAAAATGATTAAAAATGCTTATGTCTAGGTATTTATATTTAATTTTTTTTTTTAGAATTAATTTATTATTTGATTTGGTTGAACAAATATTTTAAACAGAAAATAAGCTTTAAATTCATTGTTGCGAATTACATCGAGACAAATGTATTGGTTATGATTAAGACTTTGAACCTTTTAACAATTAGTTTTGGGTGTTTTAATTTAAATATCTGTTTGGGAATGAAAGTTAATGGTGCAATCTTGCAAATGTAATTTGAGTTTTCTTTTATGTTATGGTTTTCTTTGTTAGGGTTGTCGATGTGGGAACTGTTTTGGTTTGTAAACCTTGTTCCAAAGGCTTGTTATTTTAGAATGTTATTCTCGGCTTGGTTATGCTATTGGAGTTATTGGTTTTATGTTTGGAAGGGTTGAACGGTTTTGTAAGACTTTTGGTTATGAGTTATTACGAGAGGGTTAATGCCTCGCATGTTCTTGCTGGAGTTTTATGCTTTTATGTTATAGTTCAACCCTTGCCTAGTTTTGATTTATGCTAGGGGTCATAGGGAGAGTGGCTCTTCCTGTGCGCCGGCACCTCAGTTGGAGGAAGAGCTTAGGGGAACCCACGTAAGAGTAGTTAAACAAGTGATAACCTAAAAAATAGAATTTAGGGGGATGGGTAGTAAAACACACAAGATAATAAACATTGGATTCCTCGTCTATGCATTAGGGCTATCATAGACTAATGATAGACTGAGAAAGCCATGGTCGGCAAAGTCGTAATCTCATCTTCATGAGAGGTTATCGACTCCGCATGAGCTACCCTATGGTGCCGGCGCCTCAAGTAGGAGGAAGGGCTAGGGGATCCATAGATGGGTGCCGGTGCCTCAGTTGGAGGAAGGGCCAGGGGATCCCATGAGCACTATGCGATGAAACTCTCCACTTGACACCCGTTTGCCTTGTTTCTTGTTACCTCTAGAATCGTGTACTGAATTGTTGTTTTAGATTTATTTGGAAATGTATTTTGGATGTTGTTTCGGTTCTACTAGTTTTGTACTCTTATTGTTGATTCAGATTCTTGTGAAAATGATTTATGAATGTTCTTTGGTGACTTGTTCTATTGTTAGTGCCTTGTTTAATTGTGATGAGTTTCATAGCTTGTTCTTATTATGTGGATTCATGAATGTGGTTGTTTATGTCATTATATACCTTGAGTTGTATTTGTACTATGTTGTTCTTGGAGTCGGTTTGACAATCATGGTCAAGTTAACTTCCTTGTCACCTCTGAGCATGGGGGGTGAGTTACTTGTAATTCACATAGTTGGGTGGAACGTGCTCCGCACCCGTTGGGTTCCCCATCAGCATCCTGTCTTCTCAACATTTCCACAGTTGGAGTTGTACCAGTATTCACTTTGTATTTCAGATTTCATTATTCTTGTATCTTTCCCCATGTTGGGAAATTCATTGTAATTCTTATATCAAAAGTTTGTAATGTAATATTAAAACGATGATGTAATAGTTAGGATCATTTGTATTTTCTTTGAGAGATTTATTATGGCTATATTATGTGATGTTTATTATTCTCGCATCATGGTTATTGGATGTATCCTTATTCATGGTTATTATAATATAAATGGTTATGTTGTAATCTTTATCTTTATTTATGTTTAGTTGTTGCGATGTAACCTCGCGTGCCCCAGAGAACTAAGTGTGATAATGTGTTGTAATATGTTATGTGACTATGGTTAATGTTATTGCATGTTTAATTTAATTATTTAAAAAAAAAATTATTTGCATTGTGTGTTCTCTGGGGTTTGCACGACGGGCGTTACAACTTGGTATCAGAGCCAGGTTGCAAATGCTGGGGTCTCTGGGTAGTTAGGTCCATTAGGCAACCTCACGTGTTAATTCTTGAGCTCTCTTGTATTTTTATTTTTTTATTTTGCTTGTTTGTTTGAGTGTGCTTGCGTTGTGTGTGGGTTCTGACGAAAACCTATTCCTTGGTGTGTTTCCAGGATGAAGATAAGGAAAACACCTTGGAAGAAGGTTCGAGACTCGATAGTTAAACGGCTTTGGAAAATCAGACTTCGATACGATTATTCCAATTGCTCTAAGCTGTCAGATCTAGAGACCTTTGCGGAAGCTCTAAGGAAACTCCGTCGCAAAAGAAGGGAATGGATGCCTTCCAGCAAGGAAGTTGTTAAGGTGGCCTGCCTGGCTATCTGAATGCAATCGAGTCAGTCTTGGGTGTTTATTTTATTTAATGGCTTCAAGGAGTAAGCCATGTCCTAGGGGGGGAGGATGTAATACCCCTCATACTGTTTAGACTTATTACTTTTTATGCTTTAACTTGATACGTTGTTACTATGATGATACTATTATTGTTGATTTGGTTAGTTAGACATTTGATGATGCTATTATTCCATTAGTGGACATGATTATTTCATATGACATTATGGTTGGAGATATTAGTTGATTTTCAGAGTTATATTATTATGCAGCGATTTTATAAATTATGTTATGAAATGAATTGTTAGTTTAGAAATGTTATTTTATTAGTTATATTATAATTGTTAGGATAGATGTGATGAAGGACAGTGTAGCATCACTCGTTTGCGAGTGCTCTGTTACGCTGCGATTCCTTCTCACAATGCAATGCTATGAATTAATGCTTTGATTTTTTATATATGTATGCACATGTACAAGACTTCATTTGTATGAAGGATTTGTAGGTACAAGTCTCGATTCCACCTGCTTCGACAGGATAGGGCGAGCACCAATAACCCAACGGTATAAGTTGAAACAGAGGTGACAACGAAGTCATCTCGTCCCATGATGTCAGACCGTCTTGTCTAAATGGTTTTGTGCGTTCGTGTAGTTGTCGTTCGTTTTGGGTCATGTTTGTGTTTTGTCGTATTTAATTGAGGTTGATATTTTATAGGTTGTGAATTAGTTAATTAAATGTTGGTAATAATTGTTCATTTTAATGTTGATTTATTTGTATGAAAATATTTAAATGTTTTATTTAATTTTATAAGGTCATATATTTTATTAAATGATAATTAAAATATTAAATTGGGTATTATTATTTTAATTAATTATCTTGTTGAGGATAATTGTTAGAATAAATTATTTAAATTAATTAGATAATGTGCTTTGCAAGTAAAGTTGTAAAAATGGAAATTAAAACAAAAAGTATTGAAAATAGAAAAATAAATAAATAAAAGAATGAAAAAGTTGTGAGAACAAATTAGAATTCAGATCTGACTGAAAAGCTTGCTTTTAAAGAATTATTTTCTTTTATTTTTGATTTTTAGAGTTTTTGGAAGAAATGGACAATATCTTTTATTTAATTAAGAATTTTGTGAGTTTTTGGGGAGATAGAGATTTTATGGAGACAAAAATTGAAAAATAATGTTATGCATCTTTGAATTTTCAAAAGTTTTCAAAAAGGATATTTCGATTCTTTTGTTTTGAAATAATTTGAAAAGAGTCTTGAGATTAAGGATTTGGGTTCGAGATTTGAGCATGGTATTCTGGAGAGGAGATTCAAAGTAGGAATGAGGAGCTCTTCGTAGAGGCCATCGTGATTGAATGAGCTTCATCAGATTCTCGAGAGCGTAGGACTCCAGGTTCCAACCTCTCTCTCTTTGTTTGTTTTTTTTAAATCTGCAAGAAAAAGAATAGAAATTTGTGTTAGAATCAATCTTGCTTGTAAAAGAATATTTTCTGAAAATTAGATAAATAGAATTTATCTGTGGGAAAACTCTTTAAAGAAGTATTTGAAAACAAATTTCATCTGATGGAAATCCCTTATTTGGTTATAGTTGATTTTCTGAAACAAACAAAGTTTGACTTCATACTCTAATATATATAAATATATGTATATTTAAATCATACTATGCTTACATCTGAATGTAAACCCGTCCTCTTATTGGAATCAGTTTTGTGAAAAATATATATATATAATTAGTACGAAATACATATCTATATTTATATAATGATTTATTAATTTCTTTATTACTGTCAAAAAATGAAAGAGATTTAAATTTATTTATTTTCTTTGAGTTTCGAGCCGAACCAGTATATGGTCGGCCGTCATGCATTGTCATATATTTCTTTTAATTAAAATAAAAGTTATTTATAAAAAAATTATGAAATGAAATTTTGTTTTTAAAAATAAAATGAAATAAAATAAAATTTTATTGGAGGTTCAGGGGAAGGAGGCGCCCCTTCTTCCCTTGTCAGGGCTGCTTGGCAGTACTGCGCAGATACTAATCACCTTCGGCGTGTACTCAGCCGTCGGCCATCGCAAGTTGTTTGGGGTTTTATTTTAATTTTTTTTATATATATAAATATATATATTTATATTTATTTTTTTTTTTATAAATATATAAATATATATATTTATATATATATATATATATATATAGATATATATATAGGTATATATATTTATTTATTATTATGTGGTGAATATTTAATTTATCAAATATAATAATTATAATTATTTTATTTAATATTATTTTATTATGTTTAAAAAAAAAAAGGTAATTTGTGTATCCTGTTTAAAATGATTAAAAATGCTTATGTCTAGGTATTTATATTTATTTTTATTTTTTTAGAATTAATTTATTATTTGATTTGGTTGAACAAATATTTTAAACAAAAAATAAGCTTTAAATTCGTTGTTGCGAATTACATCGAGACAAATGTATTGGTTATGATTAAGACTTTGAACCTTTTAACGATTAGTTTTGGGTGTTTTAATTTAAATATCTATTTGGGAATGAAAGTTAATGGTGCAATCTTGCAAATGTAATTTCAGTTTTCTTTTATGTTATGGTTTTCTTTGTTAGGGTTGTCGATGTGAGAACCGTTGTGGTTTGTAAACCTTTTTTCAGAGGCTTGTTATTTTAGAATGTTATTCTCGGCTTGGTTATGCTATTGGAGTTATTGGTTTTATGTTTGGAAGGGTTGAACGGTTTTGTAAGACTTTTGGTTATGAGTTATTGCGAGAGGGTTAATGCCTCACATGTTCTTGCTGGATTTTTATGCTTTTATGTTATAGTTCAACCCTTGCCTAGTTTTGATTTATGCTAGGGGTCATAGGGAGAGTGGCTCTTCCTGGGCGCCGGTGCCTCAGTTGGAGGAAGAGCTCAGGGGAACCCACGTAAGAGTAGTTAAACAAGTGATAACCTAAAAAATAGAATTTAGGGGGATGGGTAGTAAAACACACAAGATAATAAACATTGGATTCCTCGTCTATGCATTAGGGCTATCATAGACTAATGATAGACTGAGAAAGCCGTGGTCGGCAAAGTCATAATCTCATCTTCATGAGAGGTTATCGACTCCGCATGAGCTACCCTATGGTGCCGACGCCTCAAGTAGGAGGAAGTTCTAGGGGATCCATAGATGGGTGCTGATGCCTCAGTTGGAGGAAGGGCCAGGGGATCCCATGAGAGCTATGCAATGACACTCTCCACTTGACACCCGTTTGCCTTGTTTCTTGTTACCTCTAGAATCGTGTACTGAATTGTTGTTTTAGATTTATTTGGAAATGTATTTTGGATGTTGTTTCGGTTCTACTAGTTTTGTACTCTTATTGTTGATTCAAATTCTTGTGAAAATGATTTATGAATGTTCTTTAGTGATTTG
Organism: Sequoia sempervirens; assembly: GCA_007258455.2. Classification (NCBI taxonomy): domain Eukaryota; kingdom Viridiplantae; phylum Streptophyta; class Pinopsida; order Cupressales; family Cupressaceae; genus Sequoia; species Sequoia sempervirens. Next base: position 6,469 of record VDFB02123842.1, on the reverse strand, counting down.
TTCTATTGTTAGTGCCTTGTTTAATTGTGATGAGTTTCATAGCTTGTTCTTATTATGTGGATTCGTGAACGTGGTTGTTTATGTCATTATATACCTTGAGTTGTATTTGTACTATGTTGTTCTTGGAGTCGGTTTGACAATCATGGTCGAGTTAACTTCCTTGTCACCTCTGAGCACGGGGGGTGAGTTACTTGTAATTCACATGGTTGGGTGGAACATGCTCCGCACCCATTGGGTTCCCCATCAGCATCCTGTCTTCTTAGCATTTCCGCAGTTGGAGTTGTACCAGTATTCACTTTGTATTTCAGATTTCATTATTCTTGTATCTTTCCCCATGTTGGGAAATTCATTGTAATTCTTATATCAAAAGTTTGTAATGTAATATTAAAACGATGATGTAATAGTTAGGATCATTTGTATTTTTTTTGAGAGATTTATTATGGCTGTATTATGTGATGTTTATTATTCTCGCATCATGGTTATTGGATGTATCCTTATTCATGGTTATTATAATATAAATGGTTATGTTATAATCTTTATCTTTATTTCCATTTAGTTGTTGCGATGTAACCTCGCGTGCCCCAGAGAACTAAGTGTGATAATGTGTTGTAATATGTTATGTGACTATGGTTAATGTTATTGCATGTTTAATTTAATTATTTAAAAAAACAAAATTATTTGCATTGTGTGTGTTCTCTGGGGTTTGCACGACGGGCGTTACAACTTGGTATCAGAGCCAGGTTGCAAACGCTGGGGTCTCTAGGTAGTTAGGTCCATTAGGCAACCTCACGTTTGAATTCTTGAGCTCTCTTGTATTTTTATTTTTTTATTTTGCTTGTTTGTTCGAGTGTGCTTGCATTGTGTGTGGGTTCTGACGAAAACCTATTCCTTGGTGTGTTTCCAGGATGAAGATAAGGAAAACACCTCAGAAGAAGGTTCGAGACCCGATAGTTAAACGACTTTGGAAAATCAGACTCCGATACGATTATTCCAATTGCTCTGAGCTGTCAGATCTAGAGACCTTTGCGGAAGCTCTAAGGAGACTCCGTCATGAAAGAAGGGAATGGACGCCTTCCAGCAAGGAAGTTGTTAAGGCGGCCTACCTGGCTATCTGAATGTAATCGAATTAGTCTTGGGTGTTTATTTTATTTAATGGCTTCCAGGAGTAAGCCATGTCCTAGGGGGGAGGATGTAATACCCTTCATACTGTTTAGACTTATTACTTTCTATGCTTTAACTTGATACGTTGATACTATGATGATACTATTATTGTTGATTTGGTTAGTTAGACATTTGATGATGTTGTTATTCCATTAGTGGACATGATTATTTCATATGACATTATGGTTGGAGATATTAGTTGATTTTCAGAGTTATATTATTATGCAACGATTTTATAAATTATGTTATGAAATGAATTGTTAGTTTATAAATGTTATTTTATCAGTTATATTATAATTGTTAGGATAGATGTGATGAAGGACAGTGTAGCATCACTCGTTTACGAGTGCTCTGTTACGTTGCGATTCCTTCTCACAATGCAATGCTTTGAATTAATGCTTTGATTTTATATATATGTATGCACATGTACACGACTTCGTTTGTATGCAAGATTTGCAGATACAAGTCTCGATTCCACCTGCTTCGACAGGATAGGGCGAGCACCAATAACCCAATGGTATAAGTTGAAATAGAGGTGACAACGAAGTCATCTCGTCCCATGATGTCAAACCGTCTTGTCTAAATGGTTTTGTACGTTCGTGTAGTTGTCATTCGTTGTGGGTCATGTTTGTGTTTTGTTGTATTTAATTGAGGTTGATATTTTATAAGTTGTGAATTAGTTAATTAAATGTTGGTAATAATTGTTCATTTTAATGTTGATTTATTTGTATGAAAATATTTAAATGTTTTATTTAATTTTATAAGGTCATGTATTTTATTAAATGATAATTAAAATATTAAATTGGGTATTATTATTTTAATTAATTATCTTGTTGAGGATAATTGTTAGAATAAATTATTTAAATTAATTAGATAATGTGCTTTGCAAGTAAAGTTGTAAAAATGAAAATTAAAACAAAAAGTATTGAAAATAGAAAAATAAATAAATAAAAGAATGAAAAAGTTGTGAGAACAAATTAGAATTCAGATCTGGCTGAAAAGCTTGCTTTTAAAGAATTATTTTCTTTTATTTTTGATTTTTAGAGTTTTTGGAAGAAATGGACAATATCTTTTATTTAATTAAGAATTTTGTGAGTTTTTGGGGAGACAGAGATTTTATGGAGACAAAAATTGAAAAATAATGTTATGCATCTTTGAATTTTCAAAAGTTTTCAAAAAGGATATTTTGATTCTTTTGTTTTGAAATAATTTGAAAAGAGTCTTGAGATTAAGGATTTGGGTTCAAGATTTGAGCACGGTATTCTGGAGAGGAGATTCGAAGCAGGAACGAGGAGCTCTTCGTAGAGGCCATCGTGATCGAACGAGCTTCATCAGATTCTCGAGAGCGTAGGACTCCAGGTTCCAACCTCTCTCTCTTTGTTTGTTTTTTTTAAATCTGCAAGAAAAAGAATAGAAATGTGTGTTAGAATCAATCTTGCTTGTAAAAGAATATTTTCTGAAAATTAGATAAATAGAATTTATCTGTGGGAAATTTTTTTAAAGAAGTATTTGATAACAAATTTCATCTGATGGAAATCCCCAGTTTGGTTATAGTTGATTTTCTGAAACAAACAAAGTTTGACTTCATACTCTAATATATATAAATATATGTATATTTAAATCATACTATGCTTACATCTGAATGTAAACCTGTCCTCTTACTGGAATCAGTTTTGTGAAATATATATATATAAATATAAAAATATATATATATAATTAGTACGAAATATATATCTATGTTTATATAATGATTTATTAATTTGTTTATTACTGTAAAAAAATGAAAGAGATTTAAATTTATTTATTTTCTTTGAGTTTCAAGTCGAACCAGTATATGGTCGGCCGTCCTGCATTGTCATAGATTTCTTTTCGTTAAAATAAAAGTTATTTATAAAAAATTTATGAAACAAAATTTTGTTTTAAAAAAAAAAATGAATAAAATAAAATTTTATTGGAGGTTCAGGGGAAGGACAGCCGAAGTCGTACCCTTCCCCGTCACCTTACTGCCATGGCAGTACTACCGCAGCAGTCTCAATGACTGCTGTGCAACAGTCATTAAGACTGCTATGAGCAGTATGGCCGTCGGCCAGTACAGGGTCGGCGTGGGTTTATTTATTTATTTGTGACTAGGATTTTTTTAAATATATAAATATATATATATATTTATATATATATATATATTTATATATATATATAGGGTATATATATATATAGGTATATATATTTATTAATTATTATGTGGTGAATATTTAACTTATCAAATATAATTTTTTTTTTTTGGCTGCAGAAATCGGGTTTGTATAGCACGGCCCCCTATAAACTGCAGCGCGCCTGGTAAACTTTTTAACATGACCGGCGGCGCTGGTGCGACATGCCCTCCGGTACCACGGGACGGGGGAGACTAGAACTCGTGACCAGCCTCCTACGACAGGAAAGACTTAGCCAACCGAGTTAGGGCCCCCGCCCAATTTATCAAATATAATAATTATAATTATTTTATTTAATATTATTTTATTATGTTTAAAAAAATAAGGTAATTTGTGTATCTTGTTTAAAATGATTAAAAATGCTCATGTCTAGGTATTTATATTTATTTTTATATTTTTTGAATTAATTTATTATTTGATTTGGTTGAACAAATATTTTAAACAGAAAATAAGCTTTAAATTCGTTGTTGCGAATTACATCGAGACAAATGTATTGGTTATGATTAAGACTTTGAACCTTTTAACGATTAGTTTTGGGTGTTTTAATTTAAATATCTTTTTGGGAATGAAAGTTAATGGTGCAATCTTGCAAATGTAATTTCAGTTTTCTTTTATGTTATGGTTTTCTTTGTTAGGGTTGTCGATGTGGGAACCGTTGTGGTTTGTAAACCTTGTTCTAGAGGCTTGTTATTTTAGAATGTTATTCTCAGCTTGGTTATGCTATTAGAGTTATTGGTTTTATGTTTGGAAGGGTTGAACAGTTTTGTAAGACTTTTGGTTATGAGTTATTGCGAGAGGGTTAATGCCTCGCATGTTCTTGCTTGAGTTTTATGCTTTTATGTTATAGTTCAACCCTTGCCTAGTTTTGATTTATGCTAGGGGTCATAGGGAGAGTGGCTCTTCCTGGGCGCCGGCGCCTCAGTTGGAGGAAGAGCTCATGGGAACCCATGTAAGAGTAGTTAAACAAGTGATAACCTAAAAAATAGAATTTAGGGGGATGGGTAGTAAAACACACAAGATAATAAACATTGGATTCCTCGTCTATGCATTAGGGCTATCATAGACTAATGATAGACTGAGAAAGCCATGGTTGGCAAAGTCATAATCTCGTCTTCATGAGAGGTTATCGACTCCACATGAGCTACCCTATGGTGCCGGTGCCTCAAGTAGGAGGAAGTGCTAGGGGATCCATAGATGGGTGCCAGCGCCTTAGTTTGAGGAAGGGCCAGGGGATCCCATGAGAGCTATGCGATGACACTCTCCACTTGACACCCGTTTGCCTTGTTTCTTGTTACCTCTGGAATCGTGTACTGAATTGTTGTTTTAGATTTATTTGGAGATGTATTTTGGATGTTGTTTTGGTTCTACTAGTTTTGTACTCTTATTGTTGATTCAGATTTTTGTGAAAATGATTTATGAATGTTCTTTGGTGACTTGTTCTATTGTTAGTGCCTTGTTTAATTGTGATGAGTTTCATAGCTTGTTCTTATTATGTGGATTCGTGAATGTGGTTGTTTATGTCATTATATACCTTGAGTTGTATTTGTACTATGTTGTTTTTGGAGTCGGTTTGACAATCATGGTCAAGTTAACTTCCTTGTCACCTCTGAGCATGGGGGGTGAGTTACTTGTAATTCACATGGTTGGGTGGAACGTGCTCCGCACCCGTTGGGTTCCCCATCAGCATCCTGTCTTCTCAGCATTTCCGCAGTTGGAGTTGTACCAGTATTCACTTTGTATTTCAGATTTCATTATTCTTGTATCTTTCCCCATGTTGGGAAATTCATTGTAATTCTTATATCAAAAGTTTGTAATGTAATATTAAAACGATGATGTAATAGTTAGGATCATTTGTATTTTTTTTGAGAGATTTATTATGGCTATATTATGTGATGTTTATTATTCTCACATCATGGTTATTGGATGTATCCTTATTCATGGTTATTATAATATAAATGGTTATGTTGTAATCTTTATCTTTATTTCCATTTAGTTGTTGTGATGTAACCTCGCGTGCCCCAGAGAACTAAGTGTGATAATGTGTTGTAATATGTTATGTGACTATGGTTAATGTTATTGCATGTTTAATTTAATTATTTAAAAAAAAAAAAATATTTGCATTGTGTGTGTTCTCTGGGGTTTGCATGACGGGCGTTACAATAGTGATAAAAGCTACCTTATCTTTCATTAAGGTAGAAAATTTTTGCTATACAACATGCCCTTTGAAAGTTGGAGATAGGCACTACAAAAAGAAGGTAAACACTAATGAAAATGGTCAGTGGTATTGTGGAAGATGTGATAAAAATTTCCCTGAATGTGATTATAAATATATACTTCAATGCAAAGTGCAAGACCATACTTCATTCACTTGGATTACAACTTTTGAAGAAGTGGCAGAAGAAATTATGGGTGTAATAACAAAAAAATTAAAAATTTTGAAGCATGAAAAACAAGATGATGTTAAGTTTTCACATATTATACAAAAGGTCCTTTTCAACAGATACATAGTTGAACTTCAAGTGAAAAAAGAGACTTATAATGATGAACAAAAGATTAAATGCACAGTCTTAAAAACAACAAAGTTTGATTATTCATCTGAGAGCAAAGCTTTATTAGACTCAATTGCAAAGCTATAGGTTTCATAACATTCAAATGCTTGAATGTATATAATGTTAACAATGTATTCAGACATTTGAAAAAAAAAAGTGGATATATCTAAGTTAGTTAATGCCATTTTGTCATGATATACTTCTTTGATGTTGTCAATACTAAATCTAATGATTGATGAACATTTCTACTTTTAAATTTATTGTTCTTGGTTGATTGTTGTTATAGACAAGCTAGTATGATTTCAAATTTGAATGTGTACCCTTATATATGGCAATTGAGATAAACAATGACACAAACAATAATGAAATCAAATTTATTGCTTTCCAAATTCATATTCATGAAATTGTAAGCATTTTTTCAAGTCAATAGGCATCTTGATAAAGATAACTCTCGGCGTGTTTTACATATATTATTAATTAATATAGGTATGATAGTTAATTAAATTATTAACTATATTTTATTTGTATTATATATTGAATTGTTAAAAGATG
>VDFB02123840.1:0-55893 GCA_007258455.2 Sequoia sempervirens | reverse complement strand
TATTTTGATTATCCTGATGTACAACCATTATTGATTTTTTATCTCTTCATTTTAGACATGATTGTATACTTGACATTGTGATTATGATATATATGAGATGCAGTAGATTCTATGGTCTATTATGTGTTTTATTTGATTTTCCAATGGATGCATTTTCTTTTGATGTTTATATGCTATGTGATGGTTTTATTATCATAATTTTATGCTTTAACTTGATATCGTTCTATCTATGATGCAACTAATGGTAATGTATGGATGCATCGTATATGGACACATGATTTATGATGTACATGGATTTATGATGTGTATGGATATATGATGTGTGTAGATGATATACTATATGTGATGTAAGTGTTACTTATTGGATGAAAATTTGGAATGATACATGTAATAAATTAATGGAATTTATTATCAAATGGATGGATTATATGTGAATATTTGATACAACAAAAGGGTGAATGTGATGATTGTGATGTATTTTAAGTATAATTGAATGATATATGTATGTTGAAATGAGTGAATGATGAAATGATGATTCAAATGTTTTGAATATATGCAAATGATTATGATGATGCAACCTATATGATTATGATGTTGTCAAGTATACTTAGTCTTGTATGAAAAAAGATAATTTATTTAAGGAATGATTCACCAATTTATTTTGTAACAAATACTCTACAGATATGTCACTATTATGGATGCACTCTACTTTTATTATGCAAACCTATATGTTGGTATAGGCATTTTAACAATACTTTTGTGCTTTTTTTTTTATCATCATTGAGCTTTAAAATGTTGAAAGTGAGTACAAGCATCAATGGTATAATATAAACCGATGATGACCTGAGTACTACTTTCATGATTTTTGATATTGCAAGCTAACACAAGCATCGAGGTATAGTTAAACCAAGATGACCTGAGCATTTCTTGCGTAAACAAACAAGAATTAACCACTTTCCTATGTGAATTGGAATGTCATCCATGATACTTTGTAGAGCACTTCCCATGATGATTCACACAGTAATTATGATTAATTCACAAGCAGCAGACAAAGAAAATATCATTCTCCTTCGTAGCTTCTCTAGTTCAATACATCATTGAGTTGCTCCAAAGAAATGATAACATTGATCAAAAGTACAACATATCTTTCATTTTCTTATACTATTCAATCATTTATTCAGATTAGATCATCGATCCTGATTTTATGATGTTTTTGTGTTTTTCGAGATTTTGGATCAAACTAACCTAAAGACCTATCCTAGGGGCCTCGGGGGATGATCAAAGATTAGCCTTGCCTATGTTATACATGCAGAGACCACGTAGTTCGACTGACACCGACTCATGTTTTTTGGATTTTCTGAGACTGAATTTTTTAATTGTTTTTTTGATTTTTTGATATGATATGGAAGTCCAATGTGTTTCTGATGGTGATTGATGATTCATGTTGGGTTGTGTTTTTTATTGCTCTTTTTTTTGCTTTTTTCCATTTTGTGAAGCTCAAGATTTATTGCCCCTATTGAGGTTGAGATGTTGCCCCCAGGCCAGGGTGAGACATGACCATGTGATATGATATGATAATGGATGCAAAATTATGGTGGAAGTAACGACCATGACATGTGTCCAAATAGATGGGAGAGCTGGTTTTTAAATCCCACATAGCGCCTGTTTCTAGGTTTTCACTATATGTTTTTATTGCACCTTTTCATTTTTTTTTATGATTTTGTTGTATTTTTCTGTCTTTTTTGATTTTTTTGTATTTTTTAGTCACCAGGATGCCTGTTTGCTAGGTTTTCATCAAGGTAACCATTTCCAAAAACTAATTCATAAACTAAGTGATTCAGGTATAGAATTTCCTGAGATGGATGTTGTTGATAGGTTCATCAAATAGATCCCCTTCGGGTGTAGACAATTGATATGCTCTTGAGCCATACACTGATATGATAACAAAGGGACCTAACTAGTTAGGTTCAAATTTCCCTTTCTTTTCTCTATCTTGCTGATTTTTAGGGTTTTCCTTTAGGACCAAGTCACCAACTTGAAAAATTCTAGGTTTTACCCTATGATTGTAACTTCTTGACATTCTTTGTTGGTAGGCTTTCAAATAATTTACTGCTTGTTGACAACGTTCATCTAGTAATTCCAGCTCTTGTAGCCTTGAAATTTTGTAATCTTCATCTGCTATGAGACCTTTTCATGATACACAGAGTGATGGTATTTCTATCTCAATTGGTAGAATGACCTCTGATCCATACACCAAGGCATATGGTGTAGCTCCTGTTGGTGTTCTGATGCTGGTTTTGTAGGCCCATAATATAGGATTTAATTGAACATGCCAATCATGTCCACCATCGTCTACTGTCTTCTTTAGTATTTTGAGGATTGTCTTGTTTGAGGCTTCTGCTTGTTCGTTTCCCTATGGATAGTATGGTGTTGAAAAATGATGTTGAATATGGAATTGTTCACATAATTCCTAGATGTCCTAATTTTTAAAAGGCCTTCCATTGTTTGAAATAATGGATTGAGGTATCCCATATTGAAAGATGAAATATGTTTTCCAGTGACAGTTGTCAATGGTACTGCTTCTATCCATTTTGTGAAATACTCTATTGTTGTGATGATGAACTTGTGGCCATTTGATGAAGAAGGATATATTTTCCCCACCAGGTCCAGTCCCCATTAACAAAAGGGCCATGTGGATGTGAATGGTTGTAATTCTTGCACCGGCGCATGAATTAGATTACCATGAATCTGACATTTTTTACATCTTTTAACATATTGATATGCTTCCTTCTCCATATTCGGCCAGTAATACCCTAAACAGAGGAGTTTCTTAGCTAGGGTTAGCCCACTTGAATGAGTCCCACAAATACCTTCATGGACCTCTCATAAGGATGTTTCAGATTCATGATGCTCCAGACACCGGAGAAGAGTACCATCTAAACCTCGACGGTAAAGGATGTCAGCGATTAATGTATGTCTTGTTGATTGACGGATAGAGTTACGTTTTTGGTTTCTAGAGAGGTCAAGAGGAAGAATGTTGTCTTTGAGGTAAATATAGATCTCTCCATATTGTGAGGGTTGAATGTTGGGTATGTGGCATATGGTCTATGAATCAGGGTTATCGTATGCAGGACTAGATACTTGTTCAACCATAAACTCATATCAACCTTTCTTTTTTGATAATTGCAAAAGGGATGCAATTGTTGCCATGACATCTATAGCTTTGTTTTTTGCCTGTGGTATTTGCTTGAACTTGATATCCATGAAGTATTTCTTTAGATCATCTATCATTTGCTTATAAGGCATGAGCTTCTCATCTTTTGTTTGATACTCATTATTTACTTGATAAATGACAAGTTGTGAGTCCCCATACACTTGCATTTCTGTGATTTTCCATTCAATAGCTATTTTGATGCCTATAATCCGTGCCTCATATTTAGCTATATTTTTTGTGCATGGAAACATCAACCGATAAGATCTGGGAATAGTGTGTCCTTGAGGTGTGACAAATAGAATTCCTGACCCCGCTCCTCTCTATGTATATGATCCGTCAAAGTACAGTCTCCATTGTTGAGTTGTAATATTCATGATGTCAGCATCTGGAAATTCAATGTGCATTGGATGATGATCTTGTAATGGAGCTTCAGCTAGTTGATCTGCTATTACCTATCCTTTGATGGCTCTCCTATCAATATATTGGATATCAAACTCACTCAATATCATGACCCATTTTGCAAGTCTTCCTGTTAGTGCAGCTTTACTGAGTAAGTATTTTAATGGATCTATTTTTGCTATGAGCCTGACTGTGTGAGTCAACATGTAGTGTTGCAATTGCTGAGTTGCAAATACTACTGCTAAACAAGCTTTTTCTATGAATGTATAGTTTATTTCATATCCGTTGAGAGTCCTGCTGATGTAGTAAACTGCTTGTTCTTTTCCTTCAGAATCCTCTTGTGCTAATAAAGCTCCTAAAGATATTTCAATTGTTGCAATATATAGTAATAGTGGTATTTTTGCTATGGGTGGCATGAGTATCAGAGGTGTCACCAAATATTGCTTTATCTGGTCAAAAGTTGTTTCACAGTTATGATCCCATTTGAATGAAATATTTTTATGAAGTAGATGATTAAATGGATGACTCTTATTTGCTAGTTGGGAGATAAATCTCTTGATGGATTGTAACCTGCCTTGTAGGGACCTTAATTGACTGATGTTTTTAGGTGGTGGAATCTCCATGATTGCCTTAACTTTAGCTAGATCCACTTCAATACCTTTTTCTAAAACTATGTAGCCAAGAAGTTTTGTTGAAGTCACCCCAAAGATACACTTCTATGGGTTCAATCTTACATTGAATTTTTCTAGTCTAGTGAAGATCTTATCAAGTATTTCCAAATGTCCTTCCCTAGTGTGTGATTTTGCTAAGATGTCATCCACATAATCTTCCATGAAAGTATGCATCATATCATGAAAAATTGTCGTCATTGCTTGTTGATATGTTGCACCTGCATTTTTCAATCCAAAAGGCATGACATTCCAGCAAAATGTTCCCCAAGGGCAAGTGAATGCCATATTTTCTTGATCCTTAGGTGCTATTTTGATTTGATTGTATCCTGAGAAGCCATCCATTATAGATAACATGGCATGTCCTGCTGTTAGATCATCAATTATGTCAATGTTGGGCAAAGGAAAATCATCCTTTGGGCATGCCTTGTTTAAATCTCTAAAATTTGTGCATATTCTGATGCTATGATCAAGTTTGGATACTGGCACAATGTTTGAGATCCATTCTGCATAATCTATGGATTTGATAAATCCTACATCTAATAATTTTTTTAGTTCAGCTTTAACCAAAAGGGCGATGTGGGGGTGCATCTTTCTCAATTTTTGCTTGACTGGTTTGATTCCCTTTGGTAGTGATAAATGATGCATTAGAAGTTGTGGATCCAATCCTAGCATGTCTGAATAAGACCATGCAAAATTTATTTGTTGTTGCTCAAAGAATCTAGTGAATGTCGCCTTTTCTTGTTCTGTCATGGATGTTGCTAGATGTAAGATCCTTGCTTCTTCATATGTTCCCATATTTATAGACTGTGTTGGCTCTACTAGTACTAATGATCTGTCATGGTAGTGTTCTAGGAGAGTGTCAAATCTTTCATCCTTCAGTGCCTCAGAAAGCTTTTCACTGTTGGATACGTTCTTTATTTTTCTCTTTTCAAAATCTAATGCTGCCTCAAAGAGGTTTTCATCATTAGATTTATTTGTCCTGTTATCATTTTTGCAACTAAAAGATTTGGCACCCTCCTGATGTAAAGTATCGATATGAGTGTTATGGATAGTACTTGTATCAATTTTGTCACAACATAGATAATTTATGATGGCGTCATCATTTGAAAAGACTGGTATAAGACTAGGTTCGATGGGTTCCCAGTCAATAAGTTCGGGGTGTATTAATGGTAACAAGTCATCAGATTGAACAAGGTCAACTGTTGTAAGTGTCATGATAGCTAGGTGGTCAAAGTTATTTGTAGGATGTTCAAGGTTTATGACTGTACTCACCTCCAAGTTTTCTGACTCACTCGATGTCTGATTGTCCTCGCTTGAGTCATCAATATTTGTTGATCCCATAACATATGTTCTAATTCCTGAACCTTGTCCCTCCTCTTGTAAGGGTGTATATGTTTGGATAATATCAATCTCTTTATCAGTATATGATGTAGCAGATAGATGATCCCATTCATATTCATTTGAGTTTGTGTCAGAGCCATCTCTCATTTGCAGTATCCTTTCCACTGCTTTTTGGGTTTCTTCTTCTTTTTGCTCAGTTATGTAGCCTAATCCCATTTTGTCTTTAGGTTGTAATGTGAGAGGCTAAATGGGTTCAATAATACCATCCTTTCTCTTTCCAATTGGTCCTTTACCTTTGTAACCCATCTTCTCTAAAATGGCCTTCCCTTTTCCATACTGATCTGTTTTGATGTTGGCATTTGCTGATGTTGATGCTTCCTCGTCTTTGTATAGCCAACTGAGAATGGCTTTGTCTTCGGATTCCTCTTCGAGTGTACCTGCTTTTATGAACCTTTCATTTAGAGTTGTGATGGGTTGTGATGATCTTGGAGATTTTAATATGGGTTGTTCATATGTTTTTGGTGATGGGAGTAACTGTGATAGGCACAAAGATTGCTCAAGAGAATATTCTCCAACACCCTCTTCCTTTATCTGAACCTTTTCTGAAAGTTGTGATAATTCATTTATAGGACCTTTGGCTTTTGATGTGTCTGTGACAACTATTTCTTTCTCTATATTCTTTTTCTCAACCCATTTAGATATAAAATTGGGTTGGCTATCCATAGTAGATGAATTAGAAGTATTGACTTCTCGGTTATGAGGTATCAGATTGTCTTGAGTTGCTTTCAACATGCTGCAAATCTGTGGATTGTTGTTGTCAGCTGATATGGTGACTTCCTATCCATTCACTGGAAATTTTAGACATTGATGGTATGTTGAAGGTACCGCTTGCATGTCATGGATCCATGGATGACCCAATAGTATGTTGTATGTTAGATCTTTGTCTAACACTTGACAAACAATGTTTTTGACATTCAGTCCTACCTAGATTGGAAGTATGATAAGTCCTCTGGAAGACCTTTCCTCTTCATCATATGCCTTTATCATTATTTTTCTCTTGGTGTCAATGGCATTGTCAGAATAGCCTAGTGCATGAATTAGTTTCAAGGTACAAATATTTAGACCAGCTCCTCCATCTATCAGAACATGTTTAACACAGTGTTTATGGATGAGAACTTCGATATGCAAGGCTGCATTGTGTGGGTGATGTATAGATACATCATCTTGTTTAGAGAATGATAGACAATGAGGTGTGGTGAGATGTCCCACCATGGCTTGGAATTGAAAAACATCCAAATTATTAGGGACTATTGTAGCGATGAGAGCTTGTTCTAAAACTTCCTTGTGTGATGGTGAAATTTTGAGAAGTTCTAAAATGGATATTTGTGCGGGTATCTTTTGTAATTGGTCAATGATATTGTATTGATGTGATGGGGGAGCATTATTTTTGGAGGAAATTCCTTTTAGTATTACCCTAGATTGTCCCCTTGTCGTTATATTGACTTGTGGATGATCTTGTGTTTCCCTTATTTTTAAAACATTGATTTGATTATCAAATGTTCCAACACTTGTCCTCATATTCAGGGATTCAATGTTATTGTTGTTTGTGTTATCCTTTTGCATGTCAATGTCATTTTTCTCTACCTTGGAAAGGCAAAGAATGGTGGTGTCATAGACATAGTTTATATTTTTTCCCTTACCACTAGAAGAAGAAGGCTCTCCTTTTTCATAGTTGGGTAATGGATTGATAAATGCATTGTAATCATTGTTTGTTTGAGGCCCTTCAACAAACACCTTCTTGGCTTCGATCAAGTCTTGTATTAGGTTTTTTAGTTGTATACAGTCATTTGTCTTATGTCCTCTATTTTTATGGAAATTACAATAATCTGCATCATTCCACCATGATGGTTTTACCTTTGGTATGACAGTCGTGATTCTCCATTGTTGGTGTTGTTGTTTTGGATAGTGCCCTGGTTGTTGTTTTGGTTTTCATTTTGGTTTGCTTTGACAGTTGATGCTATCAAATTGAATACTGGTTTTACATTGTCAGTTGTAGGTTCATTATTTCCAGTATTTCTATTTTTCTTCCAAAATTTTGGCTTGTCGTTGTTTCCATAGTGATTTGCATTGTTGGATGTTTCACTATAGTGCTTGATCACTCCTCGTTTGACTAGGGCTTCTTCGATTTTGAGACCATTCTCAATTACTTTTTTGAATGTTGATGGATGTTGTAATTCAAGTTGATAACTCATTTGATCATTTAAGTTGTCTATAAATAATTCAATCTTCTCCTCTTCAGGTATAGATCAAGGATACCTAGCGAACAACTTTCTCCATCATTGTAAGAATGATAAAAATGTCTCACCATTTTTCTATTTTAGATTATAGAGATCCTTTATGGTTACATCATGTGTTATGTTGAAAGAGAATTGAGAGATGAATTTGTTAACCAATTCTTCAAAGGATCTGATCCCTGGTTGTAATTTTGAGAACCATTCCATGCAATGGGCTCCCAAACTCCTAGGAAATAACCTCATGAGGTATGCATCTTCTTGAGCAAATTCAAGGCTCATTGTTCTAAATTCTCGTACATGGTCAATTGGGTCTGATTTTCCATTGTATTTGTCATACTTAGGAAACTCACAATGTCTTGGGAAGGGTATCATATCCACGCATGGATGAAAAGGGTAAGGACAAATTTCCTTTAATAAATATGCTTTTGTGGTTCCCACTTGCATGTTTTGAATCTATTATTGTAGAATTTGCATTTGAGTTGTTAAAGCTACTACTTGATTTGTATCCTAGGTATGGTTTGGTTCCGTCTCATTAGTTCTAGGTGTTTCCTTCAACCGGTTGATGTCAAAATATTTCAGAAGTTTGGCACCTAACTCTGCTAACATTAAGAGGTATTTCTCCATGTCTTGTTCTAAGACCTTTTCCATAAATTTATGAAAATTTGGGTTTTGTTGTGTGTTGTATATTTTCTTGTGTTATTTCGTTGTTTTCATCTTGTTGGTATTGAAAAAAAGGGTTCTCTTCAGCCATGTTTAGATTTTTAGTTTCCTTTTCTCTGAGTTTTTTCTTTTGCAACCTTGTTAAAATTGGCATACAAGTTTTTGTTGTTTTCCCTTACTAAACTTAGATCTTCTATGTGGTGTTAGTGTCAATTTGATTTTTTTTTAAGAAGCCAAAATAGAATTATGTATTCTATTGACGAGGCTAACTTAAAATTCTTGATTACTGAGTCTTTTTGTCTCATGATGGTAGGATGTCAAAAATCTTGTTGAGGAAACTTGGCTCACTAATCCAGGATTTGTTTTGATAATTTGGACACTCTGTATTTTGTAAGATCTGGTTTTTGTGTAAAACAATTTTAACTTGTAAGAACCTACTCTGTTTCATGATGTTAGGATACTGTCTGGTCTGTAAAATCTTTCTAACTGGTAAAATATTATGTTTCTGTTGTTGGTATATCTGACAGTTGTTCTGAAAGTTTTTATGTTTTTCTTCTTCTGTAGATGCACTAATACAGAGGGCATAAGAGCTAAAATAGAGCTTATAAGCGCTAAAACAAAGCACAAAAGTGCTAAAACAGAGAGCAAAAGCACTATAACATATGAAAGAAGTGCTAAAACAGAGTTTAGAAGTGCTATGTTTTTCTATGGAAGCGCTAAAATAGAGAGAAAAAAGTGATAAAATGTTGGATACTGGATTTTCCTAGTAGTTTGGTTTGTTGGAAATAAGCGCTATGAGATTTTTCAAAAGTGCTAAAACAGAGGGTTGAAGTGCTAAAACAGATTGTTCAAGCACTAAAATAGAGGGTTGAAGCACTATAGTTTGTTTCAGAAGCGCTATAGTTTCTATTTAACTATAAGGTTTCCAAAGTTTTGTCTACTGTAAGAACTAATTTGGTCTAGTGGAGTATTCTATGGCAGGTTGTGGAATGGAGGATTGTCGAATACGATGACTATGGTTGAATTCATATGAAAGAGCGTTTCTTTGAATATAGGCTTGTGAAGTCAAAGGTTCTATAGCATAATCATTAGTGTAACCCCTATCGAAATTATGGAACCTATGGAGGAATGTTCTATGATGAAGCAAATTTTTCCTATTTTGATACAAGAAATGTCGTCTTTGCAAAAGATGTTTGTAACTAAGTGTTTTTCTGGGTTTTTTAATTCTCTTGGCCAAATATTTTTTGACAAACTTAGTGGTTTTCCAATCTCTAATCATGTATGATTTTGTATTTTTCAGGATAATCTTTTGTCTGAATTTTAATGATTTTGGAATACACAACACTCAAATGAAGACAATTGTTTTTAAGAGTTGCAATCTAAACAAATAGTGTATGTTCAAAAGAACCATGCATGGTCCTATTTTCACTAGTTTGATAACAAAAATGCACTTCAGATAGACTCACTCTTAATAGTCAAAAGGTCATCGTTATACTCAACAGCCCACAAATTAAAATTGCATTGACTCACATAGCCATGTCACACAATAGAGGGCGTCTATGTTTTTGTCTTTTCCAAGTGCGTACTTAGAGTGATGGAAGTGGATACCAGATCCCCTAAGTAAATTGTCCTTGGAAATTATATGGTGAGTGTCTTGGGGGAAGATTCTTCCCTCCCCTTGCACTGCGAGTATTACAATGCCTGGTTACTGACTCGGCTGGATACTACACTAGGTTCTTAAAAAGGGTTTCCATTTGGAGCGGCAATAATAGACTCCCTTAGGAGACCTCACAACCTTTAGAACAAAGGTTTTAGGGATGGTTATCTTGCACACTTCTGGAAAAAGTGGGTTTCCCCAGATTTAATTTAAATTTTATAGTGGGGTGGAAAAACCTCGCTTTGGTTTGAACCCACTTTGGTCATTCCCGTAGGGTGAGTACTTTTTCCCAGTACGACAGACCTTCTAAAGGATGTAATAAAACTTGAAGAATGCATAAAAAAGGATGAGTCTGGCTTTTTGGATCACCCAGTTAAGGGGAGAGCATATGCCTATCAACCATTCAAACACAGAAACCACTTGTTCAAATTTTAAAGCCCAAAGGAAAAAAAATTATTCACAGTGAAGATGTTGCTTCACAAAAAGACATGATGTTCATTTTTAAAATCCCAATTTTGCAAAGTTTGATGACTACCCTAGTTTGATAAATTTTAGTCCAATTTGAAAATGTGAATATCCTAGGATTGATCCATTTTAAACCAACTAAAGAAAATAAATCTACTGGTCGCGAACGTGTCGGATCCAGAAAATGAGTTACATAGAAGCGCTATGATAATGATCAAAAGTGTTATAAAAATAGATAGAAGCGCTATAGAAATTTCTGGAAGTGTTATAGAAATTGATAGAAGCGCTATACAAATATATGGAGGCACTATAGAAATCGATAGAAGCACTAAAACAGATACTAAATATTACTGTCGGTCTGTGCTGGATTGTGAATTGAAGTGCTAAAACAGTCACACAAAGTGCTATACTTTTCTCTAGAAGTGCTAAAACAGTCCTTAGAAGCGCTATAATTTTTGTCAAAAGTGCTAGAACAATACTTAGAAGTGCTATAGAATCATTCGAACACACTAAAACGGATCATGCCAGACTCCTATACGAAAACTTTCTAGAAAAACTTGTTAAAAACATGGGGTACAGCCCCACGGTGGGTGCCATAATGTAAGTGTGGAAAATGTAAACTAAATAAAATTAAATACACCTCTTAATGAAACCTTGTATCAAGATTAATCAACAATTAAACTAATTTGAAATAGAGAAAATCCTGAAAGCGTCCCATTGTCTCCTATCTCCAAAAATTTATCAAATTACAAAAGCTCTCAGATTTGTAAGCACTGTAACTGTTTAAAATGCCTATCTAGAGAATGGAATGGATGCTAAATGTTGTGATGTGATGATTTCTAATGAATTCTAGATGATATGGAGCTACTATAAATGAAGCCTGATGGATGAAAGCTACAATAAAAAGAAACTATGATGCTGCAGTGATATGAAATCTACTGAGGCCATGATGCTATGATGATACTAAAATGCTAATGCTAAATGATTGCTGGATTGCTTGAGTATTAATTCCTGTAGAGTAAGTTTGCATAAAGGATGATGATTCTTGGATGATTTTGATGCTTCAGAAGGCTGTATATATAGATTCCTGGCAGCACATTTGCACAGGGGTAACACAATAGAGGTTGAGATTTAATCTGGAGATTTGAATGGTATGAGATGAGAAGGTGGAGTTGATCATGGAGGATTGTTCCTCCCTATGAAAACACTAGGCAAGACATTTATATGGGTAGCTATTTGAGGAAGAAGATTGAGAGATTTCCATGTGCTTCTCCCCAGGCTCTTTCCTATAATTTAGAGTTAAATTAATTAGATTTAAAAAATCTAATTTTATTGGTGAGTGAATAGAGAGATTTGATTTATGCATTTATTTAAATATTTTTGGTTTATTTAAATTCAACAAAAGAGGAATAAATAATTTAATAAAATAAACTATAGAAGTTTGTTTATTAAATTAAATAGAAGAAAATAAGTTTGATGTAATAATTAAATAATGCCAACTATTGAAGTTGTATATTTAATTTAAGATAGAATTTAATGGATAAAGTATAGGAGAAATATATGATAATAATTAAATAAAACAAAGTATTTAATTTTTGTTTATTTAATTAAGAGGAAAATAATGTGATAAAATAAAGAATTAATAGTGAACTTAATATAAATAAATATTTCTATTTATTTACTAAGTAGATGAATTTAAGATTAATTAATCAAATAAGTCGTATTTAATTAATTAGATTCTACTGCACTCATTTTAGGTTTTACACAAACACATTTACAAGATATCATTAAAAGCATGTTATTCAATTTGCAAGGGTCTAAGACTAGTGTGGATGCATAAAATACCTCACAACACTTGAATCAAGGCATCATTAAGTCAATTTATCATGAATTATTTCCATGTCAAGCAAAGGGTACTTTTTTCTACGGCACATCTCCAAGAGAGGATAAGTCAAAGAGTATTAGATCACCACTGATGGGATGCCTTTTGTTTCACATCATGCCACCAAGGGAGATCATATGCTTAGAAATATCACACTCTTGGAGGACATCAAACCCAATGACACCACCAAGAAAAATAAATGTCACAAGAAAAAGGAAAATCATGCCATGAAATATGCCAAAAGATGTCATTGATGTATTCCCCCACTTTAAAGTAGTTGCAAACACCATTACTATGAGTAATTACTTTAAAGTAGCCAATGTTTTTCCCTAATACATGAGAGATTTACTCAAAAAACCCTATGCCAAGTCATATGTTTTTGAAATAAAGCTATGCCATGAAATAGGAAGGAAGGGTTGCCCCCAAAAATACCTAAGGGATCTATGTATTCAGGGTCAGTATGTCTTTGCTACAATATTGTTTTAGAGCTCAGAACTGTCATCATTCCCCAAATACTCATAGAACTAGAAGAATGACACAAAGAGAGCGAAAACAAAGAAAAATAATTTTGGGTCAACATGGAAGAGACCTAAATGTCTTGATGCCTTGCATCATCCCCTAAAGGAAAACTCAAGACAAGTGAAAAATGTTTATGACATAGATAAGAATGTAGGTGTATATAGAGGAATGCATAAAAAGAGAGAGAGAGAGAGATACATCAAACAAAAAATCATGGGGTATCACATTATGCGCATGCAATCACATAAAGAAACATGAAAAAGAATGAAAAACTAGTAATGCACATGCTAGTGAACCTAGAGCAGATCGTTTGTATCCCAATATCTTTCGGTATAAATGGAAGGTGAACAACTACCCAAAGGGACAAGGAACAGTGCTGAACTAGGGGAAGCATCAAGTTCAACACTCTTTTTAGGATATTTTTCATTTAAGCTCTTATAAAAATAAATAATGTATTCAATTCATTATGCACCTCTTCAATTAATTTTTACAATATCAATGCCATCATCTAGATTAATCACGATGATAGGTCAAACAAAAATGTTCATGGAATTTTCTTGTTTAATTTGTGAAAAGTGTATAGGATCATCATGCATTACTTTAAGTAAGTTCAGATTTTGATTTTCTATGTTGTTCTTGTCTTTAGTTTGTAACATATGAGAAATAGCACGAAATCTACACCTACGCTCTCTAGCATTTTGATTCCATTTCAATCTATTGTCAATTTTTGTTTTCATAAAAGTGGGTTTGTCAATCATAGGTTCCTTCTCTTCCTTGGTAGGGATGGAGAAAACAACAAGAGGTTTTTTAACCACTTTCTCTTTAGCTTTGTAAACTTGTTTGAATCTAGGAGGGATGATGAGATTGTTTTTGTTATCTCATGGTCTCTTGTAGGAAATGGTAATAGGTTTTTTTATGGGTTGTTCTTGGATGTTCAAAAGGTATTTTGGTTAAATCATTTCTTCGTTAAGGATAGGTGGTTCAGTTATAGGTTGAGGCATGTTTCGAAGGGATAATTCTACTATTTTCTTTTCCTTGAACTTTTGATATGATTTGAAAAAGAAGTCCTCATGAAGTTTAATAGGTTCCATAGGCTCGAGCCAAAATAAATTAGTGAAAATTTCCCTTGGGCTGATGCAGGATTAAATCCACTATGATGCATAGTAAAGATATCATTTCCAAATGGAAACTTTAGACATTTATGCACAACTGAAGGGACAAAATTCATGGAGTGAAACCATCGATAGCGTAAACTTCACATGAAATTGGTTTGATTGTGGGATGATGGTGAATGATACATTTAATGTTTTTGGTCCAACTTTTAAAGGAAGATATATTGATCCCATTGTAGGACAAGAAAAACCATTGTGTGTCTTGATCCATGCTTTCAGTTTCTCATATGTATCTTGATATAGTTCATGCACAAATAGGAATTCTTCGGTGATCACATTCTCTCTACATATGGTATCAATTAATATCCCATTAGTGGGCTTATTATTGATTTGGCTAGCTATGTAAAGAGGACCATCAGATGCATGTTTAAGTATGCCATTTTGTGAGAAAGCAATATCAAGAGGCTTTTTAGTTGATCCCTTCCAAGATCTAGCTTAGATAAATGCTACCATTTTAATCGGTTGTTCTTCATTGACATCTTGTGTGTTTTCATCATCCATGTCAACATTGATCACATCATTCTTTGTTTCACTAGCTTTGACAAATGAAATAGTGTGCTTAGGCATGGTATTGGTAAAGATTTGTAAATTTTGGTTAGGAGGATCCACCAAATTATTACCTTGATCATTCACACCTCTTATTTGAAGTTGATTATTGTTAATAAGGTCTTGCACAAGATTTTTAAGACACTTACAATATTTCGTACCATGTCCATTTTGTTGATGATAATGGAAATAAGTGTTTCTTCAAAACCCTTTGGGAAATGGTATATTAGGATCATGCTCTATAATAGGAGGTAAGGTAGGCATATTCTTCTCAATAAGCTACAACACGATATTATGAAGAGTATCAGGTAAGGGAGTGAACTCTCTATCTCTATCCCCAAAATAATTTTTCATTTTTATAACAACCACTTGATTATTATTTTGTTGACTTGTTTGAGGGGAATTCAGTTGTAAAAATCCCTTATTCTTCTTCTTGAAAGATTGATAACTATTTTGAGTTATAGATTCAGATCTTTCAAGGTGACTTGGGGGATTTTCCACATCACGACGCAAGTCAATTTTTGATAATCATGAAGGGATATACATAGTTGTGTGAAGGATGGAAATCTCAACATTTCAAGTTTACTTTGGATTTTACTTTGTAAGTTAGTGATAAACATTCATTGAAGGTCAGTGTCAAGAAGTAGTGATAGTGTTTTTCATTAATGTCAAAGATGTGATAGTACTTCTAGGTCTTGGTGCTTCATGGTGTTTATAGTTCAGTGTTTCATGGTGTTCTTTCATGATACCTTTATTGCTCTTGAAATTAGAGGCTTGAGAAAAGGTTGATGTGATAGTAGGTTGGTGCATAAGGTTGGTAGAGTTTTGAGATTGATTTGTCTTTACAAATCATTGATCTCAAAGTATAGTTGCTCTTGTTCATACATGTTTTCTTCAAGGTACTTCATGGTTGCTTCAAGTGTTGGTAGATCAGGTTTATTCATTCAAAGCATCAAACTTTAACAGCATTAAAGCAAGGTTCAATAGAATCAAGCATCACAACAGTCAAAGAATCAAAGCAAGGTTCAATTGCATTAAGGCATTCAAGGTATTCATGTTTTGTAAGTTACTTGTTTTGATATTGGTACTCAAGGCATAGTATTGTACATCACAAAATATCAAAGGTACAAATGACAATACAAGGTAGAGGGAAAATCACAAAATTGCTTGATCATTCAAAATGTTGCTTTAGGAGTTGCTACAGGGAAAAGTCATTATTGTCCATCTCATGGATGGAGGTAGTTCTTATGTGTTTTAGAGATTACCATCTATTAGGAAGTTGAAATTGTCTTCATTTTTATTATCTGTTTCAAGAGACTTGTGGAGATTAAAGTAATATGATGACACTGTCATTCTAAGGTTTTTTTTATTTTTGAAATTTCTCTAAAGCTTCTAAAACCCTTGCATTAGAACCCTAAAGACACTAGGTCTATGCTTTTTATAAAAGGATGCATCTCAAATTCACTGTTATGTTTGGAAAGTGACTCATTATAGGAGGTTGATAATTCTTAAGTAAAGACATTATGGGTTTGGAAACATTGGTTAACCTTCCCCTCTCATAAGTATAACCAATTAAATAGGTCAGTGCCATATGTTTAAGCACTTAAAGAAGATCAAAGGGTATTATTCAATTGAGAAGTTGGTAGAAGTTGAAATATCAAAGGTTAGTATTTAAAGTGTGGAAATGGTTATTCCCTTGATGCTTATTGTGATGAACATTTGGATGTCACGGCATTTTGGTATTCAGTTAGGAATGGATTGTTAATAATTTTTGATATGCGACTAAAGACCAATGGAATGTGTCTCTTTTCCAAGCTGTGTAACTAGTTTGGAACTATTTTAAAGAAATGTTGGAATGTGCAATATCATCAATACATTGAAGCAATTTGAATTTTGGTATAGCTATGATCAAAATGAAAAAAAAATTGTGGGTTGAAGACCTTGTAATATGTGTGTATATAAAGTATATTCACAAAAATGGAGATTTGAAAATTAGGTTTTCAAGAGACATTGATGACTATACTCCACAAGTGAAATAAATACAATAATATATTGATTGAATGATCATGCTCGGTATATACATGAAAGACAAAACTAGATAATTGCATGAGTTTAGATGTTTTCTATAATAGAATCCTCTACACAAGTGAATGTACTCTAGATGTGTATTATGAAAAATGTAGTATGACTTGAAAAGGACACACTATGAGAAAGGTTTATGAAGACTATAATAAGAGTTTTGTGATGATAGGGTTCAAATGAGGTTTATATTTGCAATTTTTGAAGAAGTTCTTTATGCAGGTTAATTTGATCTGAATATGATTACATATGATTAAGGGTGTTTTGAATGTGAGATTTCCAAAATAGAAAAGATGATTGTGTGAAATTTTTGTGTCATCTAATGAAGATTGCAGTCTAAGTGTGTAAGTGCTATTCTACCTTGTTGAGATGAAGAATATCTCTAAGAGGAATGTATTGTTGAATATCTTGAGATTTTATTTTCAAGTGATTTATAATAGATGATTTTAATTAGCTATGAGTGTCTTTGCTTAATTAAATTGGAGTGGAAATGGCTAAAATCTTTGTCAGTGTATTTGAACAATGAAATGATTTTAAAGAAGGGTAATGGAGGATATTAATGTTGTGTGAATATCAGACAGTGTGAGTGAGGATTTGATGAATCAGTGTAGATGTATATGTGAGTAAGGGAGGTGAAGATTTGATAGAGTTGTGATATGTATGGAAACAAAGTAAACTAGAGTCAGTGTAGATGTATATGTGAATAAGGGAGGTGGAGATTTGATAGAGTTGTGATATGTATGGAAATAGAGTAACCCTCTTTTTTGTACGTATTTCTTCTAAATTGATGTTGATTGGATAGTAAGGTAATTTGGGTTGCCAGTGAGGCATGAGGTTCAGCTGGTGAGGCTTGTATTATCAGTGAAGCTTGATTGAAAACCAGTGAGGCTTGTTATTTTTGTTAGTGAGACACAATTTTTATTCAACAAGGTGTTGGCTAGTGAGGCCTAATAAAGCATTAATTGAGAGTGGTTTTTTTACCCTTTTAAGGTTTTTTCCACTTATAAATTTGGTGCCTGCTTTTACCTTGATGATGAGTTGTTTTGAATGATTAAGTATACCTGATTCACATGTGATATTGTAACTTGCACATCTTTGTGTTTTATCATGAGATATAATATCTAAAGTTTTTGTGTGATCAAGGAAATTAATTTTGTGTGATTGTTTCTTATTGGATCATTGGTTCACCCCCCCCTCTCAGTGATCCTTAGTATTCCTACAATTGGTATTAGAGTAGTAGGTTCCTTGAAGAATTATAGTAAACTTTGGTAGATTCTAGAGGTGTAATACTATGGGAAAGAGGTATACAAATAAAATTTCTAAAAAGGAGAAATATCTACATCAAAAGAAAGAGAAGTCTATTGCAAAAATTGTTGATGTTTCTAATGTTCTAGGCTCTAAAGAATGTCATGTAGGAATGTCTGATGCAAAAAGAGATGAGTTGAAGTTCACAAAAGTTGTAAGTGAGTCATATGATGAAAATGATGAAGTGGAAGAACAAGTTTATCTTGAAGATGAATTGATTGTTTCCTTAGATGAATTGAATAGAGAAAGAGGAGAAAAAGAAGAACTAAAGGTGAAGTACAAAGAATCTAATCAACTTGTTGAGGAACTAAAGAAGAAGTGTGTAGAATCTGATTAGATTATTGAGAAACTAAGGTTTCAATTGGAAGAGTCTAGAAAAGTGGAACAAACCACTTGCATGAAGTTGCAAACAAAAGTAGAAGATTGCCAAAAGTTTGAGGCTGAAATGTTGTCCCTAAAGAAGCAATTAGAGACTTGGTAAATCAAGATTTGGAAAGAAGTCCTCAAAATAAGAAGAGAACCATTTTTTTTGACAAAATGTTTCTAATTCAAAGATCTCTATCAAATAAATATAGGATAGGATATAGAGAAGAAATTTGTAACAAAGATATTAAAGTGTCAAAGGATCCAATGAAATTGACAAGCTTGTCAAAAGGTATGAACAAGGAGAATCAAGTTTTACTTTCAACAATCCTGCAAATCAGAATACTTATGAAGTTGGATATAGAAGAGTGCATGATCTCAAGCAAAGTCTAAGAAGAAGTTCATCAGCAAGGAAAATCAGGTACAATTATTCAATTTTCCATGGTTATTGTTACTCTTGTAATGATTATGGACATAAAGAAATTGATCGTAGAAAGAGTCAATTTGCATTTTATAGAAATATGGAAGTAGTTTGTTATAAACGTACCAACCTTAGACATATAGCACAATTTTGCAGATGTTTGGTGAGTCCATCTAATCATGATAAGAGGGAAAAAATGTCAAATAAGAAAAATAAAGAATCTGAGAAAGCTTGGAAAAGGAAAGATCCTGAGAAAATTTGGAGGAGGAAAAATGAACAAAAATAGAAAGAACCTATGCATGTGCTTTATGCACAAAAGGCATCTCCAAGTGCATAAAAGGTACCATGGAGTCAGGGGGAGATGCTCAATGTCATATCTTTTACCCCAAGGTGAAAATAAGGTCTATCAAAGATCAAGTGATGGCTTGGTGTGAGGTTGTTGCAATAGTAGGAAAAAGTATTTAAGTTGTCTCTATAGCCTTTGGTGGCATTCTTGCTCTTACTGGATCTATGAATTAGGAAAGGTTGTAGGCTCTAATTCTCAAAATGTAAGATGACATTTGAAGAAAATATCTAACGGAAAAGATAAATCATCTAGATTCAAACTCTCATGATAGAGGTTTACTACAACAAAAATTAAATGAAATTTGTATATCTTAATACGTGATAATGTGGGTGAAACAAGGTAGGTTGTCTTTTGGTTTTTCATGGCAATGGTTGCAAAATTGTTCATGTAAATGTTCAGTTAAGTAGTGGTGGTTTTCAATGCAGCTAAATAATCCATGGTTTTCTTGCTTTATATGCTCATATGTTTATTCAAGAAAAATAGTAAAATTTTGAGAAATTCTTTAATCTTTACATATCAAGCATATACACTTTATTAAGCCTTAAGGAGAACAATAATATTTGGCAGTCTTATTGTTGGATGCTTTGTCAAATCCTTGTATCAGAAAATAGTGTTTCAACTGTCACATATTGGGTATTCTTGTTGACAAAAGTAATGATGAGAGCATCAATGGGTTAGAGCAGTTGAGAAGTTTGTAACAAGTTCAAGAGGTAGTCACCATGTCTCAAAAGAGTTAAGAGCAGATGCAGTGTGTTTGTAAAAGAGTCATCAATCATTGGTATTCCTCTTCAAACAATTTCTCATGATTATTCCTAATTATTTTAAGGGAGTCTCCAAAAGATAAGGGGATATTTTTGGAATCTTCTGT
Organism: Sequoia sempervirens; assembly: GCA_007258455.2. NCBI lineage: Eukaryota > Viridiplantae > Streptophyta > Pinopsida > Cupressales > Cupressaceae > Sequoia > Sequoia sempervirens. Next base: position 35,691 of record VDFB02123840.1, on the reverse strand, counting down.
CATGGTTCTTGATGATCAGTGATCTTATGTTTTGGTAACCAATTATATATAGTGGATATTTTAGTATTGAACTAAGGTAGAGATTAAATGGAGGGGAAGTCTATTAATGGACTATTTTCTCAATTGATGCCCCATCTACAATGCTCTTAAGAGCTTCTTGTTGCAGAGAATGATAGTGCTTTGTGAAATGGTGAAAGAACTAGTTGAATGACACTCTAAAGTAATGACAACTATGATTGTGACAGTATATAACTCTTGCTCATGATTATGTTTTCTTGAGTTCTTCCTTGTGACTGTGGTTATTGACAGTTGTCAGTTGATAGTGGTCTTGTATACTTTGGTCATTGATTTTTTGAACCATGACGGAGGTTTGGGACAACTAGCTACAAAAGAAGCCAATATTTTTAGAAATGTAAAATGACAATAGATAACTTTCATCTTTTGCAAATGAGATCAAATCCCATAGGAGTGAAAAAAGATTAATATTGTGAATGACTACCTTCATTTATTCAATGATGTTTGACAACATTGGAGTAGTATGGAATAGTGAAGTACTTTTTGTTCAGGGTATGACCATTATTCCAAAGGTTTTATGGTTTTCAATTCTTTATAAGGACAGTACAAGGTAACTATAAGGTAGTGAGTAAATATTTATAAGGTTTATATGAAATTGTATAAGTTGAAAAGGATAGAGCAATAATAAGAAATTTTTTTCAAAGTTACTATGAAGAAAGACAATCTTCAAAAAAATCCTCATGGTAGTGGACAGTTGCAATAGTACTCTTGTGTCATAGATAAAAAAATCATACACCTCAATGGAGTGATGAGTTACAAAGTGTCTATTGTGATAGTCTATGGATCTTGGGAAATGGACCTTGGACAATAATCCATATTTAATTCCTTTTTTTCTGTTATCAATCCTTTATGGTTACAGTGGTATTTTAGTCACTTAATGATCTATATTATTCTTTCACATCAATGTGAGCCTAGAGGGAATGTGAGCTTTGAGGGAATACAAGGGTTTAATGGAAGTTACTGATAGTATGACAATATCTTTATATCAAGTGTTCAATGCTTTTTGTATTTCTCTTTATCTTGCCTTGGAAGGAGTAGTGCTTCATAGGAGGAGTCAATGCTCTTTGTCATTGTTGTCAAAGAGGGAGAAGGGAAACTAGGTTCATGTTGCAATGATTGGTTTACATAAATTCCAAAGGGGTATTTTGTTGGAAATGACAATGTTTTTCATTGATTTCAAAGATGTCAAAGATGTGATAGTGCTTCTAGGTCTTGGTACTTCACGGTCTTCTTCCATGATACCTTTATTATTCCTAAAATGAGAGGCTTGAGAAAAGGTTGGTGTGAGAGTAGGTTGGTGCATAAGGTTGATGGAGTTTGGACATTGATTTTTCTTTCCAAATCATTGATCACAAAGTATAGTTGCTCTTGTTCATACATGTTTTCTTCAACATAATTCATGGTTGTTTTAAGTGTTGGTAGATCAAGTGTACTCATTGAAATCATAAAACTTTAAGAGCATTAAAGAAATTTTCAATAGCATCAAGCATCACAATAGTCAAAGAATCAAAGCAAGGTTCAATTGCATTCAAGGAATTCAAGGTATTCAAGTTTGATAAGTTACTTGTTTTGATATTGGTACTCAAGGCATAATATTGCGCATCACAAAATATTAAAGGTACAAATTTCAATACATGGTAAAGGAAAAAGCACAAAATTTCTTGATCATTCAGAATGCTGCTTCAATTGTTTTTATAGGGAAAAGTCATTATTGTCCATCTCATGGTTGAAGGAAGTTCTTATGTGTTTTAGATATTATCATCTTTTATGAAGTTTACATTATCTTCATTGTTTATTATCTATTTCAAGAGATTTGAGGAGATTGAAATAATATGGTGACAATTTCATTCTAATATTTTTTGATTTTTTAAATTTCTCTAAAGCTTCTAAAACCCTAGCCTTAGAACCCTAAAGACACTAGGTCTATGCTTTTTATAAAATAATGCCAAATCTCTAATTCACTTTTGTTATGTTTGGAAAGTGACTCATTATAGGAGGTTGATAATTCTTAAGTAAAGACATTATGGGTTTGGAAATGTTGGTTAACTAGCCCCTCTCATAAGTATAACTAGTTAAGTAGGTCAATTTCATATGTTTAAGCGCTTAGAGAAGATCAAAGGGTATTATTCAATTGAGAAGTTGGTGGAAGTTGAAAGATCAAAGGTTAGTATTTAAAGTGTGGCAACGGTTATTCCCTTGATTCTTATTTTGATGGAAATTTGGATTCCATAGCCTTTCAAATGGTATTCAATTAGGAATTGATTGTTAATAGTTTTTGATAAATGACTGAAGAGTGGTGGAATTTTTCTCTTTGCCAGGTTGTGTAACTAGATTGGAATTATTTTAAAGGAATGTTGGAATGTGAAATATCATCAATACATTGAAACAATTTGAATTTTGGTATAGTTGTGATCAAAATGAAAAAAAAATTAAGTGGATTGAGGACCTTGTAGTATGTGTGTATATAAAGTATATTTACAAAAATGGAGATTTAAAAAATAGGTTTTCAAGATACTTTTATGACTGTACTACACAAGTGAAAGAAATACAAGAATAGGTTGATTGAATGATCATGTTGGGTCTATACATGAAAGATAGAACTGGATAATTGCATGAAAATATGTTTTGTGTAATGGAATCCTCTGCACATATGAATATACTCTAGATGTGTATTTTAAAAACTATAGTATGACAAAAAGGACACACTATGAGAAAGGTTTACAAATACTATAATAAGAGTTTTGTGATAACACGGTTCAAAAGAGGTTTATAGTTGTAGTTTTTGAATAAGTTCTTTGTGTAGGTTAATTTGATTTGAATTTGACTACATATGACTAATAGTGTTTTGAATATGAGATTTCTAAAACAAAAAAGATGATTGTCTGAAAGTTTTGTTTCATCTAATGCAGATTAGGGTCTAAGTGTGTAAGTTCCATTTAGTCTTGTTAAGATGAGGAATATCTCTCAGAGGAATGCATTGTTGAAGATTTTGAGAGTTTATTTTCAAGTGATGTATAGTAGATGATTTTAATTAGCTATGAGTGTCTCCGCTTGATTGAATTGGAGCAGCAATGGCTAAAATCTTTGTCAGTGTATTTGAACAATTAAATGAGTTTAAAGAGGGGTAATGGAGGATGTTAATGTTTTGTGAATTTCAGTCACTGTCGGGGAGGATTTGATGAATTAGTGTAGATGTATATTTGAATAAGGGAGGTAAAGATTTGAGAGAGTTGTGATATGTATGGAAACAAAGTAACCCTCTAGTTTGTACTTATCTCCTCTGAATTGATGTTGATTGGATAGTAAGGTAGTTTGGGTTGCTAGTGAGGCATTAGGTTCAATTAGTGAGGCTTGTATTACTAGTGAGGCTTGATTGATAGCCAGTGAGGCTTGTTGTGTTGTCGCGAGACACAATTTTTATTTAGCAAGGTCTTGGCTAGTGAGGCCTAATAAAGTATTTATTGAGATTTTTTTTTCACCCTTTTAGGGTTTTACACTCATAAATTTGGTGTCTGCTTTTACCTTGATGATGAGTTGTTTTGTATGATTAAGTATACCTAATTCACATGTGATATTGTGACTTGCACATCTTTGTGTTTTCTCATGATATATAATATCTAAAGTTTTTGTGTGATCAAGGAAATTAAGTTTATGTGATTGTTTTTATTGATCACTAATTCACCCCTCCTCTCAAGGATCCTTAGTATTCCAACAAATAAAGTGTTTGGTTTCATGCTATGAAATTGGTAACTTTCTCATCCCTTTTTTTTGCATGTCATTAGATCAGCAAGGGTCATCCTAGACACATATGGATATGGAAGTGGTTGTAAATGCATCGATGTTCATTGAATGAACTAATTGAATTATTTGGTAAAGAAGAGAACCACTCTAAGGATGCATCCTTCAAGGACCTAGGACATAGACTATCCAATAGTTTATCTTCAAATATGATATCACTACAAAAATGTGTAATAGCAGAAACATGGCTAACAAGATCCCCTTTCCCACCATATTTCTCAAATCGGGGAACTTCTATACCTTGTGGAATTAGTGCTCTTAGTATGTCTAAAGATAGTGGATTGGATTTGATGTATTGCAAAGGTTTCCCATTGTTGTTTTGTTGTAAAGTTGTAACTTTTTGTTGAATGGATGCCATGGTTTGCAAAAGGGAGTTAAGGACAAGATCATTGTGATTGTAAGCTTGAGGGGAATAAGGTGGAGTAGTGTACATATGCAGAGGACTAGTGAATTGTAAGCTAGTGAAGTTGGAAGGATGTGGGGATATTATATTCAAATGCACAAAGGTAGAAGGAATTCCTACAAGAATGCCTAAGGAATTATAGACAATTCTAGTGGGTATGATTGTTGTGGTAGATTGAAAGGTTGTTGTTGGTTGAAAGGTTATTGTAGGTTGAAGGGTTGTCATAGGTTGAAGGGTTGGGGTAGTTTGAGTACTAGTGTATGTAGGAATGGACACCGGTACTATAGAAGATGGAATTGGAATTCCACCTTGGCTTTGAGTAGACCCCAAAGCTTGAGTACAAGTGGTGATGGTAGGGATGATATTTTTAAGATTAAGCACATTGGTTGTAGGAGGTGAAGTCATGGGAAATGTAGTATGCAAAGTATGAGCCATAGAGGGTTGATTATCAATACTATAAGAAAGAGAGCTAGAAAACTCAAGATCCATGGCTAGTGAGATATCACGGGATGACATGAGCCTCAAACTATGTCTTACAATAGTATTGATAATAGGACACCAAGTTGTAAAGTTCATACAAGTTTTACAAACCTAGTGTGAAAACCCAAAATGGAAGGAGGCAATACAATGACCTAGAATGAAATGCAATATTTAGATTCTAAACAAAATAATTTACTAATTACATAATGCAATAAACTGAAATGAAATGTTGCAAATGCAATTTTGATTTTTGAAAATGCACTAAATGAATAAAATTAAGCTATATGCAATGAATTTGATGAAACAACAAATCAAAAAACTAAAACAGGAAAATCACAACAGAAAACATAAGTGTAAAACTAAGATTTCAATTTTCAGAAAAATGCAGATCAAGATCTATTAGGGAATCATTCACCAGTAAGGGAGAATGGGTCTTGGTTAAGAATTTCTGAAATGTTTTGGTTGATTTCTAAGTAATTTTCAATACTTTTCAAATGCTAGAATGTTTAGGTCAAGCATGATCAGGCACTTATTCACCATTAAAGGTGAATGGGTCCTTGGTTAGGGTTTTTTAACTATTTTTGATTGATTTTCAAAGTTTCTGCAATGTCTTTTAGTTCCAAGTCTAAGACAGTAACTTTCAGTTTTAGATTCTCTACAAATTTAATGTGAAAATGCAATAAAATGATGGATGCAAAAAACTAATTTTAAATGCAATGTTTTTTTGATTGTCAAATGTAATTTTATGAGATCTAAATGGTATGTAAGATGAATGATTTGTTTTTGTATTTTTTAGATTTAAGAAATGCAAAACAATGCAATTTTGTGGACACTGGAAATGGATGCTTCACTTCTTTGTCCACACAAAAGGGAAGGAAGGGATCCAATTTCACAATATCCACATTCAAGGGTACCTTAGAGATATAAACCCAATAAAGGATGGGAGATATCTGACAATAATGTATCCTAGGATACGATTGAGAAAAGAAAGAGGTTCACCACCAAGTGTAAACTTGGAAAATACAAAATGTTTAAGAACACAATATGGTATGCAAAAAGACCTAGAAATGTAGGTAAAATGTAATAGAAAGCTATGAAACTTCACATGTGCACCTGGAAACTTTGAAGAGACAGAAAATAGTTTAAATGTTTTGAAAATATTAAGTTTTAAGCCTAGTGGGACTCGTTTTCCATTCTCGGTGAATCAGTCTCAATTCTAGAAAACTCCACTATAGCCTGTTTTAGCCAAATGGGTATCCAAATCCAAATGGGTATCCAAATCCACAAAATCTCTAAAAAAAAGGTCACAGTGGGACTCATTTTCCACTCATGGTGAATGAGTCCACTTTTACTTTTCTGGAAACTCAAAAGTGGAATTTGTAGCTCCTAGTCCGCTCTTTCTTCTCCTCCAGGTGTCTGGATCTAAAACCCTGATTTTCAGGACTATGACTTTGTGTGAAGATTTTGACCTTGCCAATAGGGAGATGACTCCAATCGATTCTGTAACCTATTCTTCATTCATCTCCAAGCCTTCAAATCACCTAGATCTATAATCACACAAAGAAAGAGAGAGGAAATGTTGATTGTTAAGGAATGGGGATTTTCCTTGGTCAAACCCCGTTTAGGTAATTAAACCAAAATGATGAAGATAATGAAGTATGAATGTGAAGTAATGCAATTAGAACCTTTCCATGATGATGGATCTTGAATTGCTACAACAATGGATGAAGAATCTATCCTTGAATGGATTAGAAATGATCTTGAATGCTATCTTGGTGACATTGTGAAGACTTGAAATGCCTAACTATTGCTTGCTTGACTTGAGAATATGAATACCTTATGAAACAATTATTTGAGAGCTTATTTATATAGGAAAGGGACTCAAATGGCCATTATTTTGATCCCCAATGCCGACACTCATGAAAATTGAAGTTAAAATTGTAATTTTCCTGCTCAATTTTGGAAGTCACCAAAAGGAACTCATTTTCCACCCTTGGCAAATGGGTCCCACCTAAGGGGTCTTATTCTCCCAAGATGGTGAATGAGTCCCACCTTGAGGTTTTTGAGGTGGGTCTTCAATATTTTGGGGTTTTAAAGTGTTGTTATTGTGATATTAGTCAAAATATACCTTGGGATGCATAAATAAGGGTCCTAGGGGCCTATTCATGATGATATAAAGGGTGATTACGGCTAGGGACACAAAGTTCAATGTGAAAGTGTGATTAAATATTCTATACAACATTAAAATGAGGTCCACATAGCCTAGAAAGGCACAAGATCCAATGTGAATGTGTAAGACACATTACAACACTAGATTAAAACTAGTTTTAATTTATAAGACTTCTAGATTAATGTGTGCATACATTGAATTAGGGGAAAAATAGGTACATTACACTTAAATGCTTAATAAAAGTCTACAAAAGTGTGAAAGTCATTTACAACACTTTACAACACCTTCACAGGACATGTATTTTGTTCGGTTTGCAAGGGTCCAAGACCTAATGTGGATGTGTAGAACACCTCATGACACTAGATCAAGGAAATATTAAGCCAAAATCACAAGGAGGACCCGAACGCATCATAAAATATAGAAGGGTTACTTTTTCAGTGTCCACATTTATCCCCCACTTTAGTGAGAGGATGAACTTTCTTTAAACTCACACTAAAGTAGACATTCAAGAGAGGTCCTATTGTACCAATGCTAATGGTCTAGGATAAAAAAGATGAAGGAAGTGATCAAGCCCACAGGATCCAATATCGTAAGTCAAACCGATATAAGCATAAAAGGACACACACAAGGTGTATAATATGTAGCAAAAAAAAATGTGATCATGCGTTGACAATAACTAGAAGGAAAAGAAGTGCAAATGAGCAAAAATAAAAAGGTGGATCAAGCTTCGCCCATTTTTCCAACATGATGTGGATCAAATCTAGGTTGTTTGTCTAAAAAAATACATACTCACTCTGAGGCGACGAAACTCTTGGCTTTCTACTGGGTGAGAAGTCCTAAAAGGTGAGAAACATACACTCATGGCTGGTATGCACCCACACATGCAAGTGGCTATGGGGAAATTAATGCCTCGAAATGGGCTTCCCGCTCAACCATACCAAATTTATACCTCCTGATAACTTTAATAAGGTGCCAAAAAAAGAAAAAGGTTCTTTTGAGCTTCATGAGACAAGCAAAACTTTGTATGCTTGGAACTCATGAACAAACGTGATGTCTCCACAAGAATGCAAGCTATGTTATGCACTCCATATAAAAAATGAAAAATGCAACATGAAAGGAGTCTTGCTTAGTTCATGTGAGTTCTTTAACTTAGGGAACATTGTGCCTAATGTCTCCAAGAGAGGACCAATCAAAGAATAGAAGATTCACAACTTAGGGGATGTGGTGTGTCACATTAGGCCACTAAGAGGAATGCAATATGCTAAGATATATCACACTCATGAATGAAATTACAACCAATTTCATCCATAAAGCAACAAACACATCGCATGAAGTAAGGAGGCTCCACTAAGAACCAACAAAAAGGGAAATGCAAAAGAATAATGCCAATTTATGCCCCCACTTTAAAGGAATTGCTAAACATCATACTGTGAGCAATTACTTTAAAGTATCAAATGAAAAATGCAAATAAGAAAGGAAGACATGAGAGCCAACTTGGAAAGCCCTATGCCAGGTCATATGTTTTTGAGTAAATTTGTGTCATGAATAAGTATGTCACATGTGAGCCAGCTTAAGGCATGTCGTTCACATCCCAAGCTTGCTCTTATATGTTCATGAAAGGTGAGCAACTAGCTGGAAGAGGCAACGACAAGTGACAAATGAGGACAAGGCTATCTAACCCCTTGCCCCCACTTAGTGCAGGACAAGGATGAGTTGAATAGGATGAAATTAAGTATAAGGTAGAGGAATTAGGTGCTTCAACACAAGGAAGAGCACCACAATCCTTGAGATATTGAATTTTGTTGTTTAAATCTTTAGATTAAAATGGAGATAAGGGAGGTAACCCTAAATCTTTCTTGAAAGAGTATGATATGTTGGTTTTCTTTGAGTGTTCATTGTATCCATGTGTAGGAGGGAGATTGTATCCAATACCATAACAATCATCCAAGTTAGATGAAGGGGGTTTATGCTTTTGAGAAGGATAGGCTTCTTTACAAGAACACAAATCATTTTTAATTTTATGTTTCATCTCCCCATGATGGATGGGAGTTAGATAGTCCCCATCACTAGCATAGGTTAATGTTATTGATGTAGAACAAAGTTGAGCATATAAAACACAAGTTTGTTTTGGTTTAGGTTGTGATATTTCACACTCTCCCCTAAAGGAAGGTGTGAAACCCCAATTGTTACTAGAACTTGTGTCTGAAAATGAATCATTTGTATATGACTCTTTGGACCATGAGGGTGAGATTTTGGAAATTTTATTGAAAGGAGGTGTAGAATCTAATGACCCCCAATTATCACTAAAGAGTTTTGTTGTAGGTGAAGGATTAACATCAACTCAAGTATAGGTTTAAGTTTTGATCTAGGAATGAAAGTATTAGGGGAGTTGGAAATGTTGTGATCAATTGATTCATAGCTTCGTTCATTTGCATCAACCATGTGAATATATTTTTATTGTACTCAAATTTCATTGTATGATGAAGGGTAGATGGGACTCCTTTCATAGCATGAATCCATGGTCTCCATAGGAGAATATTGTATGGAAGGGGTCCTTGTATGATATGGATAGAGGTAGGAAACACTACAGGTCCGACCTCAATAGGTAATGTGATCATCCCTAGTGGTTGCCTATTAACATTGTCAAAGCCACGAATATGAACATCATTAAGTTGAATGAGATTTTTTTCCATGCCAATTTTGTTTAGGAGGTCCATGCTACAAACATTAATTTCTGCTCTATTGTTGATGAGAGTGTGCCTAACTAAGGTTTCATTAATGATCACCTTTATCATCAAGGGATCATTCTTTTTTTGAATCACAAGTGAGGGTAATTCATGTTTAGGGAATGTGATTTTTGACTGGGTGACTTGCATGGGACGAGAGGAGGATGTTAAGTATTCAATTTTATGTAAGATTAGATCTCCTCTTGCTTTATTTGCAACATTTCTTGAAATAGACACTTGTATATAGGTGATAGTTGAATGAGTTTCCATACAGATATATTAGCAGGAGTCTTTTTAAGGTCTTCAACACTAGGTACTCTATGTTGAGAAAAAGGTAATGAAGTGGAAGGGATGTGTGGTTTCCTACATGTTTGAGAAAATAAGTTACAACTCAGTTGCTGCAAAACACTACTATGATTAGATTGCATCATGGATTTCAAGATACCTTTTACTTTCTTATGTGATTCACTAATGGGAGGTGACTTAGGAAGCTCACTAGTTAAAGGAGATCCCACTTGTGTCATCATAACCTCAAGAATCTTGTCTTTATTTGCATGATTTTTTAGTGAATGGGATTCTAATGTCACTTTATTACCTTCACCTAGGGAAGGTTTAGTGTTTGAAGGATATGTGTCGATGTTCACATTTTCTTGCACCATGACATTCTCCCTAGGAGAAGAGTTTTTAAGAGAACTACAAACCAAATTCTCTTGAAATTAAAAGGTAGGTTCTTCCAAAATGACTTCATCGCAAATAGGGGAATGATCAATGGTTGAATCGTCTTGTTCAATAAGGGTTTCCCTAGGAGAAGGGGGACAACTAAGATCCTTATGACCTTCATTGCTTGTTTTTCCTAACATCAAAGTATCTTCTTCACAAGTAGGAGAGATACTAGGAGAAGAACAAATATTATTGTCATGATGGTCCATAGCTTCATCCGTTTGTCCCATAATGTCTTCCAAAATAGGAGAGGTATGGGAAGAGACATAAAGAGGGTTATCATAGATCTTGAAGGTTTGCTTATATAACACCAACATATTCTCATCACTATCACGAGAGGAGAAGTTGTTGGGAGATGAACATAGGTATGTTTCAATGGTCTCATGTTGTGTTGTGTGATCGTCATGATTACTTATTGTTATGTCTATTTTTTTAGTAGTTTCTTGCCTAATAAGAGAGGTAAGAGGAGATAAACAACTCGAATTCTCAAAACTCTCATTGATTGGTTCTTCTAATACAAAAATATTTTCTTCACCAATAGGAGAGATATTAGGAGAAGAAAAAATATGATTGTTAGGAATTTACAAAGTTGGATTCTCTTTCACTAAAAAACGCTCACAGGAAGGGGATATGAACTTTTTCTTTGCATGCCTAGAGATGTAAGACACTAACATTGTTTGAACAAAAATGAAAAGCACTTGTAACCATTTCATGCAATGTTTTAGCATTGTAAACAATGTATATCCAAAGATGCAAAACACTTTTATCTAATGTATGCAAAATTTTAAGAATGCAAACAATTTATATCCCAAAATGAAAAGAACTTTTATCAAACTTATGCAAAGTTTTATGAGTGTAAACATTATATATGCAAAAGTGAAAAGTACTGATCCAAAGGATTTTTGTCAAATTTTGAAGTTCCTCATTTTTCTCAAAAACATCTTCATCAAAAAATATTTGGAATTCTGACTCCAACGCAACTTGAAAGAGTCCATCGGAGCTACGGTGCTCGAGATACACTCAGTCAAACCTCCAGTCAACTCAAAGACCCAGGCAGAAAAAAGGGTCAAAATTTAAAGTTGTCAAAGATGGTCAAAGTGGATATCAATGCAAAGAGCTCGGTGAGAGCTTTCTGATCGTTTTTTTGTCAAAAACGGAGTTCGTATGACCAAGTTATTGTCGGTCAAAGGTTGGTCAAAAGGTTGACTCTAGTTGACTTTGATGATGTCACCAACTGATGATGTGGTAGCATGATGACATGGTAGGTTGCTGATGTGGCACAAGACAACTGATGTGGACCAATCAAATGGTGCCCCATGTCAAAGCATAAGTAAATAAAATGATGCCACGCGGCCCAATAGATGGCGCCACGTGGCACCTCTATGGAGGACCAAATAGTTTGTTTGTTGAAAGATATTGGGAAGTTTCCACCATGAACCTCTTCCTCAATATTTACCCTCTCCACCACATGAGCTAGTGGTGTTCGCATGCTCCAAAGGTGGGCAGATATATTTAACCATTATTCAATGTAGGTTGGTGGCGCCTACATCACTTGATTATTGGGTAGCCGGCTATGCCCCATGATTTTGGGATTTTTAAAAGAATTTTTAAATGCCTAACCTCCTTTTTGAATATTTTAATCCCTATGAAAAAGGTAAGCCCCATTAAATAGCACATAAATCCCTATAATTAAGGATTTTTAATCCTTAAAAAAAAAAGAAAAGATAAATAAAAGATAAACCCAATTCAAAATAAAAGGTTAAATATATGATATATCCCCTAAATTAAAGGGAAACCAACCCTTTAAAATTCTAAGCCTGAATATATTATTTTTGTAAGCCCGAAATATAATGTCCATCCAAGAAAGTTTTAATGGGTGTTATTTTAAGAGGATTTATCATTGTAAAATGGGGGGATTTCAAATATTTTTACTTTGTATGGGAGATTATGGGGATTTTATGGTTTTCACCCCATTTAGCATGTAAAGTGGTATAAAAAGGGGTAGAAGGGATGTTGAAAGAGGAAGGGTTTTTAGCTAAGTGATCTGAAAGTGGATTTTGGTGATGATTTTGGAGAGGAAAATTTGTGAGAGATTTCCAAGTGAGAATTTTTGAATAGTGAATTTTTAATCCTTATGCATTTCAAGCTTAGTTAAGCTTGTTGCATTTTGTTGAAGGATTTTCTTTGTAATTCATTATTCTCCAAGGGGAAAAGAATCTTGTAATAGGTGGAATACCTTGTAATCATTTTCTAGAGATTAATCGAATCGGTCTCACTCCATTGGAGCGGACCTAGAGACGTAGTCATGATTGTGGCGAACTCCGTTATCAAATCGTTTGCACTTTCTCTCTTCTTCTCTCTCACATTCTAGTTATCACCTTGATTTTTAAAGCATGATTTCAATAATGTACACTTGTTTTTGAGTTTCCATTATTTTTTTTAAGTTAAGTATTCAATTATGCAATTAGTCTAGATTATAAATCAGATCAAGTACTTTTATGCATGTTATGCAAAATATCAGAAATATGTGAGCATTTTTAGATATAATGATGCTTGTTATTGAAATGGTTTCAAAAATGACTACCCTAAATTGATGTTTTTTTCCTTGATACATAAATTAGATGTTACTTAAAATTTCTAGACTTATAATATATGTTACTAGGAGGCTGAGGAAGCACAAAAATGAGGTTTTTGACACTGTAACAAATGGTTTAAAATCTAGATTGGGATTGATTCGCCCAGAATGGTGAATGAGTCCTAGTGAGGGGTTTTTCAAAAATTTTAGAAAAATTTAATAGATTTTTTATGCTTCTTGGTTTGTATGACTTGAAAACTAAATGAAAATGCAAATTTTATATGATTTTCAATGATTTGATATGCAAAAATGCAACCTATATGCACTTTCACTAATGCCAAAATTTGAAACCCTAGAATGCAACTTTACTAATGCAAAATGCAATGCAATGTTAATGCAAGATAATTCTAAGATAATGATCGACTCCAAATCAGAAAAGAAATTATTCAAAAGGTGGATTCACCAAAATGTTGACATCAAAAATGGATGCTCAACTTCCTTTGTCTAGACAAAATGGGAAAGAAGGAAGAGGGATCCGATTTTGAAATGCTCACATTCAAGAATACCTTAGAGATCTGAACCCAATGAAGGATATGAGAGATATGACTATAAGATATATATGGAGATGAATGAAAAAAATAAATTGGTTGACCACCAAGTGTAAACTTGGAAAATACAAAATGTTTGAAAACACAATGTGATATGCAAAAAGCCCTAAAAATGCAAGTAAAATGTAACAAAAAGCTATGAAACTGGACATGTGCACTTGGAAAATTTCAAGAGACTGAAAATAGCTCTGAAATTCTGAAAATGTTGATTTTTAAGCCTAGTGGGACTCATTCGCCATACTGGGTAAATTAGTCATCATTCTAGATAACTACACCAGAGCCTGTTTTAGCCAAATGGGTATCCAAATCCACAAAAATCTTTGAAAAAAATAGGTACAATGGGACTCATTCACCGCTCTTGGAGAATGATTCCACTTTGAGTTTTCTAGAAACTCAAAAGTGGAATTTGTAGCTCTTCATTTGCTCAATCTATATCTTCAGGTGTCTGGATTTGAAACCCTGACTTTCAGGATTGAAAGTGACTTTTTTTGAATATTTTGACCTTTCCAATAGGGAAATGACTCCAACAAGTTTGTAACCTATTATTCAATAATCTCTAATCCTTCAAAGCACTTATATTTGAAATCACACAAATAAAGAGAGAAAATATTGATTGTTAGGGGATAAAGGTTTTCCTTGGTTAAACCCCTTTTAGGTAATTAAACATAAATGATGAAACAAGATAATGAAGTATGAATATGAAGTAATGCAATTAGAACCTTGCCATGATGGGGGATCTTAAATTGTTACAACAATGGATGAAGAATTTTCCCTTGAATGCCTTAGAAATGATCTTGAATGCTATCTTAGTGACCTTGTGAAGACTTGGAATTCCTAAATATTGCTTGCTTGACTTGAGAATATGAATACCTTATGGAAAAATGATTTTAGAGCTTGTTTATATATGCAAGGCACTCAAATGGTCGTTATTTTGATCCCCAAGGCCGACATTCATCAAAATTCAAGTTAAAATTGTAATTTTCCTACTTAATTTTTGAAAAAGTCCCCAAAAGGGACTCATTCACCCAATGTGGTGATTGAGTCCCACCTTGAGGTTTTTGAGGTGGGCCTTCAATATTTTGGGGTTTTAAAGCATTTTTATCAGGATATTAGGCAAAATATGCCTCCAAATGCAAAAATAAGGGTCTTAGGGGCCTATTAATGATGATATAAATGGTGATTAGGGCTAGGGACACAAAGTTCAATGTGAAAGTGTGATTAAATACACTCTACAATAATAAAATGAGGTTCACATAGCCTAGAAAGGCACAAGATCCAATGTGAATGTGTCTTACATTAAAATGAGGTTCACATAGCCTAGAAATGCACAAGATCCAATGTGAATGTGTAAAACACATTACAAAACTAGATTAAAACTAGGTTTAATTTATAAGCCTTATAGATTAATGTGAGAATACATTGAATTAAAGGAAAAATAGGTAGATTAGACTTAAATGCTTAATAAAAGTGTATACAAGTATGAGTCATTTACAACACTTTACAACACCTTTATAAGACATGTATTTTATTCAGTTTGTAAGGGAGAAAGACCTAATGTGGATGTGTAGAACACCTCACAACACTAGATCAAGGCAATATTAAGACAAGATCACAAGGAGGGCCTGAAAGAGTCATAAAAAGTAGAAGGGTTACTTTTTCAGTGTCCACAAATTCTAAACCCTGAATGAGATGCAAGTTTGAATGTGAAGCAAGAAACCCCAAATGAGATCTAATTCAATGTGAATAAATGCAAATAAATGGAAGATATAACCTAGGATGCAAGAATAGACTTCCAAAATTAGAAAATTACAATATTCACTAGGTTAGGTTCACCAAAATGTTTAATGGTGAAAAGGGGGATTTACATCAAAATGAATAGATCAAAATGATGAACCACTACTTTCTACTATAAAACATTGAATTATGAGCAAGATATGATGCAAATAGAAATAAAAAATTAATCCTAATTATTATAGCAACTATGAGGGGAGTTTTGAGAGCTTAAAACAATGTGTACCTTGTTGTAAGAGGGTTGTTTTTAGGTCACAAAGGACTTATTCACCTTTAGTGGCGAATGGGTCCCTATTAGGGTTTTTGAAACTGAGATCTGGGTTTTGTTCCTTCATTCCCGCACTCTCAGATCCTCGATTATTAGCTCTTGAAAACCTGCAGCAAATTCTTTAGCCTTTTGTTTGTGTTCTTGTAATATGAATGACAACTTTGACAATTTTGCTTCAAACTTGTTCTCCACCTGATCTTCAACCTAAAAAATATGCAAACACACATTCAAGAGGATAAAAACTTGTTGATTGTTAGTGAATAGGGGTTTTCCTAACTCAAACCCCTTGTAGGTAAGTAAACCAAATAATGAAATAATGGAATTGAAGCATAAACATGAAACAATAAAATGTTGATACCTTGGAAGTTGTCTTGGAATGTAAATATGCAAACTAACATGAAGTGGCCATGTAGAATGTAGATCTTGATCTTAAATTAGATGTATAACAATTATTGAAAATAGATCCACAATGCTACATCAAAAATCTTAGGTCAACCACATGCTTGAATGCACTATGCCTTTGACATGATGAAATGACCTTGAATTGTTGCAATAAACTTCACTAATTTTCCTTTGAATTCCTTTGAAAATGCTCTTGTAAATTCTATAGTGCTCTTGCGAATGTACTCTTGAATGTGCATGAAGATCTAGGATGAAACTAGGTGAATTAACTCCATATTTATACTAAATCTAGAGATTAACCCCGAAATTCAAATAAATCATGCCAACACCAGATGTAGGATTGAAAATTATTAGAATCCCACCATAATTAAATTCAAAATGGGGTGTCCTATGTGAGGAGGACCCATTTTCCAGTAAAGGTGAATGGGTCCTAGCACAAATTTCTAGGACCATGCTTTGGGGGGATGAAATAACATCAAAACCCATGTCAAAATTGCAAAGAAAGGGGTGTCCTATATGGAGAGGACCCATTTGCCACTAAAGGAGAATGGATCCTAGCACCATTTTCTAGGACCTTAAATTTTCCAAATTAAATGTCATGCCATATCATTATTGGTGTAGGGATTGATCTTTTAGAAAGTGTCATTAATAAGGATTAAATTTGAATTAATGGGGCTAGTTAAGCTTAATTAACCACAACTAATTAATGAAACCCTAGATAAGTGTGAAAGTGTAATACAACACTTTACAACACCTTAAATAAGGTACAATTTAAGTACATTTTGTTAAAAGGGGCCCTAGATTAATGTGAATGTGTACAACACATTACACCATTAAATCAATGCATAATTAGGTTAATTCAATATCACTCATTCCCAAATTAAGTGTGAAAAATGGTTACTTTTTTCGACACTACAGTTTCTCATTGGCCTACTAGTGGTGTTTCTAGGTGGTCATTTTGTGCTAGTTCCAAATAGGATGATTTTAGAAAGGTTCCTCAGTTGGTATTTCTCTAGCCCATGATGAAAATAAACAAAATATGAGCAGTGGTAACCCCATGACATCGATTCAAACACCACTAATGTATGGGTAGGCTAGGTGATTGGGGATCGCTACCTCCACTTGTTGATACTACTCTTTCCACCTAGTAGCCTTTATGTTTATGTAATATTATTTTGATCTAATCTCTACTTTGTGTGGAATTTTGGGGTGTGATTTCATATTAACACATTTTGTTGTGAATATGTGTACTTTTATTCTTTTATAAATAGAAATTATAAGAGTTATTCATCAAAAAAATATACATTAACCATTTTTTAGGGTTTTGTGTATGCATACATGCTTTTTTCAAGAAGATCAAACATTTGAAATTGTGAATAAAGTACAACATGAATAAATCTTCCCTCTCAAATATTAGAACAAATCTTTTTGCAATTGGTCCATCATTGAATATACAATAAAAAGTTATCTACTAGACCAATATGGGGTGTCCTTTCCACTCTTAAAATTTCTTTTGTGATGAGAATGAATGGTGTTTGGACTTTTAAATCTATAAAAAGTCATAAAAGCTAGGTGAATTGAATGTAGAAAAGTAGTAGGTGATCAATAAATATAGTCGTAAGAGAATTTTTTTGTAATATCTTAAATGGATACTACAAATTTAACTTTTTTAAGTTAAAATGAGTTAGGTTTGAATGGGTTGGAATGTTTTTCAAAGAAATTAAATTTACCTTTTATTTTTGTGAGAATAAAAAATGAAATGAAATGGTCACTTAGCTTTAGTTTTATGTTTAGTTCAATTGGGACACAATTTGAGGCAAGTACAAAATTTTTACTAGTTATCACCATATGGGTAAATGCAAGTGAACTAGTTAGTTTGAAGCTTTGAGATTGAGTTCACATGGATTTCTCCAATAGTGATGTCATCAAAGGAATTATTATGTCATCATAACATGCAAATGAATATTTAATCAAGCATTGAGATTGATGAAATTAGTCATGGCATATGTGGTAGAGTTACAAGATTTTTAAAGTGAACCTAAAAAGTATGTTCAAAATGGTTTGTTGTAATTAGAACTGGGTAGTCCTTAAGGTCTAGGTAATGCAATGATGATTTCATTCTTGTATATTACGTGGGGAATAAAGGAACTTGAAAATTTGGTTATGCATTTAAACAAAAAAATCAAGAATGTTTCAAACTTCTACAAGATTTAAATTAAGTTTAGAAATGATACTTCTAGAGGGTGTGGCATAGAAAATTGGACACTCTTGAGAAAAGATACAATTTCATGCCTAATTGGACCCACTTTTGAGTATCCTTGCATTATTCATCCTTCAAGAAAGAATTTATAGGCCCCTAAGACCCATTTTTTTGATCTAGAGGCCTGTTTCACTTGAGAAATCACTTAAATCCTGACAAAAAACACTTAATTCATACATATCCTGAAAACCAACCTTCAAAAACCACTAGTGAGACCCATTCACCACCTTGGGAGAATGAGCCCCCTTTGGTGTAACCCATTCACCAAGGGTGGCAAATGAGTCCCTTTTGAGGGAAATTTCAATTTTGAGTGGGAATTTAATCAATTCAACTTAATTTTTTGGTGGATGTTGGCCTCTTAGGTCTAAATAATAGGAAAATTAGGTCTTGATGCTTATAAATACTCATTTTAAGTCATTTTTACAAAGCACATTCTAAAGTCAAGTCTTCCACAATAAGTTTCGTTAGCAAAGTTGAAGTTTTAGGGCAACAAACTAGGGTTTTAGCAGGTCTTGAAGCTCACTCTTCATCCAAGGTTCAACGTTGCAAAGAGTTGATGATGTATGCCTATGGTGAATCATGGAGAAATATAGGTTGAGGAGATGCAACTAGCCATCAAATCACATCAAAAGACCTATTTTCAAAGTGATTCCATCTTCCATCTTCTCTCTATCTTCAGATTAAGGTTTGCATTTCATTTTACAACTCATTTGCATGTCATTTATCTCCATTTTGATGTGTTGTAGGATTTCTAGGGTTGAAATCTTGGATCATTCAAATCACATTCACACATCTTATTCTAGCACAATAGAATATGATTTTATCACACTTTAGACTTTCCTAGTCTTCAACACTCTTAAGGCTAGGGTTTTATGCAGATTTTTGTCCATTTGAGGTTTGATTACCCAACTAAGGGTTTGAACAAGGAAAACCCCCCATTAGACAACAAATTTTAAGCTATTTTGTAGGAATTTTCAGAGATCCCAATTTGGGTTTCCGTTAAAAAGTGTTGTATAGGTGACAAGGTGCAGAACAGATATCTGAATTTGCAAAAAAATGAAAGTGGACTGATTCACCATGGATGGTGAATGAGTCCCTCATGAGGTGACTTTTAGAGTTAGATGTAGATCCTGATACCCAGTGAATAGAAACCAATTTTTGTGTAGAAAACCCTATCCTGGGACTGATTCGCCTAGGGTGGTGAATGAGTCCTAGTCAACATAAAAGTCAAATTTACCAGATTTCTGGAGTGTTTTCTAGTCATTTTCAGCTTTACAGGTGCACACATTCTAAAATAAAGCTTTCTATTTAGTTTCATTTTATTTTTGTTCATCTTTTTAAGCTTTTTGCAAAACCTCACTATTTTTTCAAATATTGCAAATTTCATTAGTTTTGCATTAATAGTCAATCGATTTCATCACTTAGTTGCATTTACACCATTGCATTTAGTCTTAATAACATCATACAATCTTTTATTTGAGTGAACCACCATAATTTTGGGGTTCTATCTCTCTCCTTTTAGGTGAAAGATCCTAAGAGTGCAAGAGAAGTACATAGCAAGCCCACAAACTTGATGGTTCAAAGGGAAATCCAAGTGAACCAAAAATTTAACTCTTAAAATGTTTGGTTAAATGGTTGAAGATAAGATTTTGTAAGAAATTAAGTTAGCTTAATAAGTGGTACTCTACAAATGAAAGTAAGTGAAATTGAAATTTACCTCTCAAAATATTTAGTTTAATTAGAGATTGAATCCTCATAATTTTTTAATTTTATATATAAAATTATTAGGTGTCAAAAATATTAAGTGAATTAGATTTTTATAAATTGATTTTATGTAATTCACTAGTAACTAGAACTTATATAGCATGACATTTTGTTGGAAACCACAAGTAAACCCAACATGTAGGATTTAGTTATGGAAATAGTTTTGAGTAAATTGGGAAGATGAAACATAAAAACACATAACTTTATTGTTTTAAAGAATTTTAACTAGCTTCAAAAAATAACTTGGGCTAATATTTTATGCTCTTTCCATTCATAATGAGCTTTTTGACCATAGAAAGGACCTATTTTTATAATTTTAGGAATATTAGAACTTCTTGAAACTATAGAGAAAGACAAAAGTGAAAAAAAAGGAAGGGGGTTTATTATTTTTCTAAAAAAAATAGGGCTTGTTATAATAATACATATTTTTTAACCTCTAAAACAAAATAAAAAATTAAATTATAGTTTTAATTCTTGATATAAAATAATAATATTAGGATAAATATCATTCATGACATAATACATTGGTTAAAATATGTCATTGTTTTTGTTGCCAAGGTTCAAACCCCACTGGTCTATTTTTATTCAAGGCTTTATACCCTAGCTACATGTTTGTCCTTGTTGGTTTGAGCTATTGGTGTTGATTTTGTTGAATTCATGTTCTAAATAATTGTACGGTCATTGAACTCATGGGCTATATGACCCTACTAGGCCATTGAGCTCTCATATTTGGAGTATCTTCATTAATGCAGTCCATTCATGTTGGGGTAAGGTTCCCCATTTGCAACCTAACTTGACTTGATCTAAGATAATAATTTTACCATTCTTGTATAATAAAGTATATTAATATAGATGTGTATATGACACCTTAACTATCTAAATAAATTCTTATTAAATTATAATGTTCAAATTTAATCATAGAAACTAATTAATTTTACCTTTTATTAATTGAATTAAAATTAATTTTAAAGTGTTATGTAAAATATATATTTTTAAACATTGTCATGAAATTGTGAACACTACATAAACAATAGTACATAAGGAAGTTGCTTTCAATTATTTTTGACATATGGACTAAGTTGATTTCTTTCGAAAAGAAACAAAATCATTTGGCGAATAACAATTCCTACTATATATTTTGAGAAGCTTCTTCGTTAGTCCAATTTACAATTAAAATAATGTTCAAATTTAATCATAGAAACTAATTATAATATTTTGCCAAATTATAGATTCTTCATATTATTTCTTTCATTTATTTTTTATTTTTTTATTTTAGGCTGTGGGAATCAACCTATAAAGCGTAGTAAACTTTTAGCACATTGACCCGGTGTGGCGCAACATGCCCTCTGGTACCACGACGTGGGGAGACGACCACCGTGACCAACCTCTGCTATGAGGAAATATTTAGCCAACCAGGAGCTAGAATTTAAACTCCATATTCATATCATATTATGAATAACTTTATAAATTATAATTTTAAATTCAATAATTAGATTACTAATTACATTCAACTGTATAGCCATATAAATATATTCCATAACAATTTTTTGGTATACAATATTTTAGACATACCAATAATAGATCTCCTTCAACTTGAAAACCAAAAACTACACTACAATAGTTTATCTATCCCTTTACAATAATTTATTTTCGTACAACACTGAATAGTCCATTGAACGTAATAGGCATGGTAAGGGTGTACATAAAAGACATAGTGCACTTACATCAGGCTATGGTCGTCTGAAAAGGAAATCAATTAGCAGGTGAGACAGTGACAAAGCTAAATAGGAAACAGTCCCTGAGGTTCCCTTTGAGATACACATAGTTATGTAGCAGCCCCTCCTTGATAAACCCTGCCTTTTCCAGCACTCTTGCCGATGCCACATTGTCTGGGAGAACCAGAGCTTCAATCCTTGTTATTCCTTGCAACTCCTTCAATCCAATTTTCAGTGCAGTGATGACAGCTTGAGTGGTGACACCCATTTTCCAGTACTTCCTAGAGATGGCATACCCCATCTCTGCTCTGCAGCTGTTCATTCCACTGCCTTGATTAAGCATAATGTGGCCAACGGCCTTATTATTTCCTTGGATGCAAATGGCCTTAAACCAAGGGTGGGGAATAACCACGTTTGCAACATACTCTCTTCTCTGTTGCTTCGATTTAAAGGGCTCCCTCGTCATAAAGCGCGTAACTTCTTCATCGCTGGCCCATTCGTAGAAATCATCTACGTCAGCCATACAGAAGCTCCTCAGTTGCACTTGCATTGGCCTCTCACCCATTATTAAATTTTGAAACTCTGATCTTCAATGGGCTACTTCTATAAATCTAGCTCTCCTCAATGAACTTAAAAGCACAAGCAGAAGATAAATAGAAGCTCAAGTACCGAACAGCTTCACTCTTTTATCTTATTGCATTAGATGGTAGAAGTTTGTGCGACTTGCCTTATGCGAAGTGTAAGCTGCAATTTATAGGCTTTTCTGTGGTCATTGCTCATTGTTCTAATCGACCATGACTTAAATGTTAGGAAGATAGAAAGTGATTGAATAGCAAGTGGGGTTCGCCTATTTTGGAATGGATGGGAATTTGAGATGAAGCACTACTTCCTTCCCTTTGGCATGCTTTTCCAAAAGATGCTGATTCCCTTACCACTCTAACCAAATATGCAAAGTGTGTATATTCTTCCAATTCTCTTATATGAGTAAGACTATTTAATTCTTTGGACATATGCAGCTGTATTTATTGTCTGGTTGTGAGGTTAAATACGTTCCCATCTTTATTCCGACAATATCATCTGCAAGATCACTGAATTATATTTGTCGAGTGAACAGTTGCTTTCTTTGCTGTAGTCTTCTAAGCCTCGTTTCTGCTTCACAACTATAATGTTCTTTCTACACTTCAAAAGTAAGACACGATTGGATTGTAATCTTCATTGGTATTTATAAAGCGAAAATAGAATAAATCATGGTGTTGTTATCCAGTTTGCTTTCGCTTTTCAATGATTGGAAATATCAATATGGATGTAAATAGTCACGTGTTTAAATTTCGGCTACTTGGGTATTGAGATTTATGCTCTATATTTTGTAATTGTGATAAATTTTTTAATTCTGTATTTAGTTTGAATAGATATTTAAATATGTGTAATGATCCAGCTAAATTTTATGAACCGTATGAGTGTGGTTTTATGGTTATTGGATTTTCTGTTCTTAGCTTTGTATATATATATATATATATATATGGTAGTAACTACTATTTTTTTCAAATAATAAAACAAACTAATTTAACTTCCCTTATAATAGTTTGGTATGCTTGTTATTGATCTTTCTAGAGGCTCCATAAATTTTATATGATGAATGGGACCGTATGAGGCAAAAGAATACGGGGACCAGACCCTACATGGTGCGATGCTGTCAGGGTATTAATGGACCACTTAAATGATAGAGCTCCAACATATAGCCAAATAACAGTTGTCACATATTCCTTCAACAAGATAACGGTAACCTTATACAGCCTGAGTGGGCCTGTACAGCCTGAGTGGGCCTAATGGTGGAGAACTTGTGCTCTTGATAGGGAGGTCACAAGTTCAAATCCTGCAGGGGGTAGGGTATGTACACCTCGTATTGTGGAGCACGAGTTAGGTGCCTCCCCCATATTGGGGGAGTACGAGGGCCTCGTATTGTGGAGCATGAGTTAGGTGCCTCCCCCATATCTGAGGGAGTACGAGGAGTCCCATATACTCATGGTATCGTGGACTTAAAAAGGACCTTTACCTTTACCTTTTATATTCAATTTGATTGGATAAACGAGATCTCGAAACCCAAATCCGATTCTGGCAGATTCTTTTGCAAACAACCCAAGCAATATAAATCCTTCTAGCTATAAACATCAGCTTTACCTAATCCCCAACATTTTAGGTTGTTTACTGAAATGCAACTCATAAGCTAAAAGAAAGCTTGATAGTATAACAATTGCGCTGAAAGTTCTGTTAATTTCATTGTTTAAAATAGATAAGTAATGACATTTTATCATAGATAAATTGTTGTATTACTGAATCACTTTGATTTTATCTCTTTTTCTTATAGGCAGAATGGCTTCTATACACTCATCTTATCCTGACATTTATCTTACTAACTTTTGGATTTAATCTCTTGTGTCATTCTTATGATTCCAACATTCACACACACCTGCATCTATCTCATCTCTATGTTTGCATATCCTTTTACTTTCTCCTTATCCGTGTACAAGTTCATTTACCTATTAAGATATTTATAATGTAAAGACAAAAGAACAAAAAATAGTTATTTAATTAAAAAATATATATTTCTATGGACAAATTAAGCTCACTCTTTTTATGAGTTATTGATATGTTCTTGTATTTAAATACATTCAATACTTACATTTAGCATTCATGATTTGAGAGCAGTTTTTGAATTCTGATTTTCTTTAAACATGTTTATGGGTGCACTAAATTGAATTCACCTATGCACAAACACGCTAGACTTATATACATGTTTAAATATTGTCAATTTTTTCTATTCATACATATTTCTATGGGCTAAGTAAAGATAACATGTCCCCTTAGAAAATATTGACATCTCTTAAAAGATATGTATAAAACCACCAATCAAGTTTTAGAAAGGAGAGAGAAGAAGTCAAGATACATTGGGAAAAGTGTGAAGGATATTTTTACAAATTACATAGGACAAGTTTGCAGGCATATGATGGATCAATGGTCATGGATTTTCCCATAACCCTTCGAATTATCCTCTCATATTCTCAACACAATATTATGATTATGAGGTGATTCTCAGTTTTAGATGAATCTAATTCCTAAACTTGTGACATATCATATTAATCTAACCCAACAATAACATCTAGAAATTTTTGGGAGCATTTCCTTGTGTTTACCTTCCCAATAAATCTAAGGCATTAATAAATGTTTGTCTTTGTAAATTACAAGTCTATAATTAAGTTGATAATATTCTTTGAGCCTCCTTCAAATGTGAATATCTTATACAATTTAACTTAGTTAAGCTCATAGGGCTTGATTCCTTATAGCTTTATATACAATGCACCCAATAAGATGATACTTATTTTGAATTCTAATTTATTCAATCTCTCAATTCTATGACTCGTCAATTAAAATTACCAAGGAGTGTAGTAGATATCAACATCCTGAAAAATTGAAACATAATCTAAGTTAATTGTAGTTTTTATACACTACATTCAAATCATCCTTTTATGTTTTGGGATATGCTAGAATTAGAATGCATAATATTGTTAGGATTTCCATCCAAGATTATAACAACAAAAACTTTTCGCTTCAACAAAAACACACTTGCACACAATGATCCAAATATTCCATTATCAAATAGATTAATAAAATCGTTGATTAAAATGTACAATATGACCTTGCATTGATAGGAAAGAAAGAGGAAATCCACCTATCATGTGGATTGAGAAGTGCCCCATGATGAGACACATTTAAGTAGACAAGTATCTTATAGGTTTCAACCATTGGATCACTTAGAATGTATAAAAAAACAAACAATTTTATAAATTCATCAACCTTGGTGACAAGTGTTGAATGAATACAAAAGTGATATTTAAGGTGAGATGAAATGTATTCCAAACTAAAAAGGTATACACATGAGGTTTATCAAACAACTAGACAATCTCTAGAGACTTTAAAGGTTGCACATTCAATTAGACAAGATGTTGTCTAATCTTATCAACCTAAGTACACTTAAGCTATAGTGAATAG
Organism: Sequoia sempervirens; assembly: GCA_007258455.2. Lineage (NCBI taxonomy): Eukaryota > Viridiplantae > Streptophyta > Pinopsida > Cupressales > Cupressaceae > Sequoia > Sequoia sempervirens. The sequence goes on along the minus strand of VDFB02123840.1, from coordinate 9,889 downwards.
TTAAATTATTCATTCTAACATCTCCCCTTATGTGATACTTGGGGAGATAACAAAAGTATAATAAATACTAAGAAATGGATCTTAACTATGAGGCTTGGTGAGGTACCCATGCCCAATGCAATCTATCATAGTAGGAGAAAAAGGAGAAAATCCAATGGGAACAAAAATACTCTCCAAAAAAGAGAAAGAGAAGGATAAGACCTCTTGAAAATGTGTCCCATGATAATAGGAACATGATGATGAAGAAGTCCTAAATCATGTTGAAGTTGTAAACTTTGTTGAAGATGAATTAGTGTTTGCTAGAATCCACAAACCTCCAAGAAATGTAAATCAAGATAAGAGATACAAGACACTACATGAGTGAACATATGGAACACTACTCAACCATGAATACACAAATGTATGTGAATTTAAAAAAATATATAGTACTATGATTCTAGAGTACTATCAATAAATGCACAAGTGACATGTGTAAACTACTAAAATATGTATCATGGTGCTCTACATAACTACTAGAATCTCACAAAAATATGACCCACTAAAATAATCTCGCATATGAAAGATAAAGGTATAAGGTCTATGAGATTGATCAAAGTAGAAGGTTCCTCCAATGGTCCATTGAAAGAAGTATTAGCATAAAACTATCATAATCCCCGTATAGTTCTAGGAGTTATAAGCAAACCAACTGAAATCAAGCACAAAAGTGTGCAAGGAATTTAGACCCACAATTATGTCCAAAAGATGTACGAGAAACTAAAAAAAGAGTGTGAATCAAGGCACACACACATGAGGTGAGAAACACGAAGATCCATCATTGTGATGGAAAATCAAGGGGACACACACATGATGCAAGAATCATGAGGATGCATTACTATGATGGAAAACCATATCACTACACAACAACCCATTACATTTTATAATTCAATGTAAGTACAAAATTCCCTTCCTAAGGAACACACATTGCATTTTTGTGGTACTTTATATGAGTGCATTCAAAAAATTATTTGCTATTATGAGTCCTTACAAGTTTATGTCATTAGATAGATAATAAAGAAATATATTAAGTATGTCTTTCAAACCTCAAAAAATTGACAAATATAAAATGAAACCCCCATTATTAAAAAAAGGACCCCCCCCATTTGCAAGTTATTGCAAAATGAAAAAAATCTCCCTTACAGACACTTAACAATTGATCAAACAATTAGCTTTTGTAGTGATAATTAATTAGATTTGAAAAAATTGTGAACCCTAAAAGTTAAACACAATATATCAAAGAAATTAAAAAATATAATACAAGGTAAGCAAAAATAATATTGAGTCTTGAAATATCCAATATCATAGAAGATCATTGGAGGAGTTGATGTGGTCTTTTTTCCAAGTGTTGAGGCTATGTCAGAGTGTTGGTAGGTCAGGGATTTATGGAAGCCCTTGGAGATTTGTATCAAATCATCCATATTTACTATCAATAGCACTTAGCGATGCAACCACTTGGTGAGATTTTCAACATGTGGGGAGAGGATGAATGGGAGGCATGATGAATTGGTGTGAACTAGAGAGATTTTCCAATGTATCAAAACTACACCACAATTTTTCCCCTCATCCCACTTTCATGCTATCATAATGAAACATTTACTTGCAGATCTTATTTAAATGGTAGAGGGTAGACTATACTAGCCGATGGTGGAATTTTCTACCTATTAAGGGTGATTCTAGTTCCATAAATAGGTCACTCGATTCTACACTGTATAATATACCTATTCCATCCTAATCTTCAGAGTCTACATTTCCTAACATTCCTATGTGACAAGAGGACTCACATACAAAGATGTAGATTTTTTGTGTATTCATGTCTCCATCAGTGATCATTGATGAATTATTGAGGGCCAATTGAAGAATTTGTTGAGAATGTTCGAGCATATTTGAAACTAAATCTTGCATAATATTATGAGGGTTGTAAGTGATTTTACAATGTTGATGGAGACAAAGATTTTGGGGCCACAAGACTCTTGCACTTCTAGGGTTTTTCACCTAAAAGGGGAGAGGTAGGTCAAACTAGGTAATGTCTACACTCAAGATTAATGTGATATGGATGAAATGTGCCTAGATGAGATGATCTAAATGCAAAAAACTAATAAAATAGATTGATTTGTTATGCAAAACTAAGAAATGCAATTTTTTTGAAAACATACTATTGTATGCAAAAAGACCTAGAAAGATGAATAGAAATGCAAGTAAAATAAAACAAAAAGTTGTGAAACTAAATGTGTGCACTTGGGAACTTGTTGGAGACTAAAAATGACTCTGAAATTCTGAATATGCTAATTTTTAGGCTTGGTGGGACTCATTCGCCATTTTGGCCGAATCAGTCCCAGTTCTAGAAAACTGTACTGAGGCCCGTTTTAGCCAAATGGGTGTCCAAATCTACAAAAATATCTAGGAAATAGGTACAATGGGACTCATTCACCACTATGGGAAAATTAGTCCACTTTGGCTTTTCTAAAAACTCAAAAAAATGGAATCTAAAGCTCCTGGTCTGCTCAATTTGCACCTCTAGGTGTCTAGATCTAAAACCCTGATTTTTAGCACTGTTAGTGACTTTTTGTGTTGATTTTGGCCTTGAAAAAGTAGATATTACTTCAACAAGTTTTCAACCTAATCTTCAATCATGTCCAAGCCATCTAAGCACCTAAATCTACAATCACACAAAGGAAGAGAGAGAAAATGTTGATTGTTAGGGATTGGGGATTTGCCTTGGTCAAACCCCATTTAGGTAATTAAACCAAAATGATCAAGTAAGATAATGAAACATGAAACATGAAACAATGCAATTACAAAATTTCCATGATGAAGGATATTGAATTGATGCAAAAATGGATGAAGAATCTTGCTCATGAATGCCTTGATGTTGTTCTTGAAGATGCTTCCTTATGAATACTCTAAATGCTAAACCCTAGCTTGCTTGAGTTGAGATAGATAACAAATGATGAATGAATTATGAATTAGGGTTTAAAGGTATCCTTTTATAGATGAGAGTTAAGAATAAGGATCATGATCAAGGGCAAGATTAAATTAGAAAATATAATTTAATCAGGGTGGAGGGAGTTAATTGAGAGAAAGAAAACAGTATGTCTTGAGGATCATGATAGACCCAAAAGAGTAGCAATATGATGGATATTTGTAGGGTATGTGGTGATGACTTTTTTAACCCAAAATTATTGATAAAAGGGTTTTAAAGGAGATTTTTAGCTTTCCAAAAATATAAATTATGCTTTACTTTGAATTTAATAAATAATTATTATGCATTTTCTATTTGAATTATGAATAAAGTCTCGATTGATAGGTTGAGTGAAAAACATCTATAGCTTTCAAATGGTATCATATTTTTGAATCAAAACATGCATCACATTCTATACTTCATATACTATGAGATTAAAAAAATAAAATTGAATTTCATGAAGTTTGACCATGTTAAAGGTGGTTAGGCGTATGGTTTTATATTTTTAAAATTTGTAAATAAAAAATTCATAATTAATTATTTAATTAGAAATTTTTACAAAAAACTCATGCATCACATCTAGACATGAGTCCTTTTCTTATGTCTAAAATATTAGAAAAAATATTAACATTTTATTATGGTTAGGGTGGTCCGGTGGAGACACCTACTTCTTATTTTTTCCTTGAAATTTAGGAGTACTACTACATTGAAATTTCAAATTTCATAAATAGATTTAAAATGAAATAAACCCTAGTACTTTAGAAACTACATTCAATTTTCTATAGATTATATTCTTACATATTTTTGAAATAATATAGATAACTTATTTCAAATTTTTGTGTGTCCAGTTGCTAACTCGATTTTTTTGAATTTTTACCATAAGGACTATTTTCCATGATGATCCTACACATACCCAGACATGGATAGATAAAGACTTATGGTGGAAGATAATATGAGCACAAAAAAAGAGGTGATAAGAGAAATTAAATAATAAAGATTATTTAATTTTGGTGGCCAATATAGGAGAAATAAATAAAATATTAATTTTAAAAGAGAGGTGAGAATAAATTATATAATTAAATAATTAAAAGTAATTATTTAATTGGGAGATAAAGGAAGGATAAACAATATATTTATTTAATTATAGAGAGAAAATGCTAATGAATAATTAAATAATTAAAATAATTATTTAATTATAGAAGAAGAGGGAAAAGCTAACTTTTGAATTAAAATAATATTCGACTTAAATTCTTAATAAAAGTCAAGAAAAGTGTGAAAGTAATTTACAATTCTTTACAAAGCCTTTAAAAAACATTGTTTAATGCATTTTCAAGGGTCCAAGACCTAATGTGGATGTTTAAAACACCTCACAACACTAAATCAAGGCCTCATTAAGTCCAATTTGTCATTAATTATTCCCCAAATCAAGCAAGTTTCATTTTTTCTATGGTACAGTTGAAGGGTTGTGGGAAATTGGTTTTAGAGATTGACGAAAGATTACTACCAATTAAATAAAGATTTAATATGAATACAAAATAGATTTTTAAAAGATAGAAATAAAATTGATAGCAAGAAGAGAACACCAAGATTTAACATGGTTCATTAAAAACTAGGCTACATCCACAAACAAAGGGTCCAAAATATATTAATCTACCAATAAATAACCTTTACAATGACATGCAAAGATATGAAAGAACTTGCAATAAAAAAATTCCATGTTTTTCAATGTTATTTTTTTCACAGCCTTTGTTGCATGTATCTGCAACACTTCTACATTTTTCCAACCACTATTTTGTGTCTTTCTACACTCATTTCTCATACCCAACAACCATAAATTACCCAAAAACACATGAAAAAATGCCTTCCCATGCATGTACCATTACATGTGACCAATAAATCCTTTCTTTTTGGGTGGTTATATTAAGTATTTTTAACCATTCATTTAAATATAAAACTGCAACAATTATTTATAATGGTGAAGATATTTTTTTGCATTTGAGTCTGATTGATCTCCAAAATACAATAATCTAGCACGTGGAGACTAATCAAACTCCACTCCATACCATCTCCCACTTGGAAATTGATCATAACACCACTATCCTTGAAACTCTGATTGGAAATACACACCTTTGACCCTATTGTTCTAATGGTTTTTTAACCTTAAAGACCAATCGAAGCTAAAGAGGAGCTCATATTCTCCATTGTTATTACCTTTGTTAACATATCCACCAGATTCTCATCTATATGTATCTTTTCCATCTTTACCTATCCATCCCTAAACACTAACCAAATTAAATTATATATTAGTTGTATGTGTTTGGTTTTATAGTGCAAAGAAAAATTATTTGCAAGATATATAACACTCTCTCTGTCCATAAAGAAATAAATTTTAGCATGCTCTTTTCCCAATTCTTCTGATAAATTTTTTAGCCATATCATCCTCTTTATTGAACATACTCTACCTTTGTGGTTGATAAAGCAACTTCCTTTTGCAATCGAGAAATCTAACTCACCATTGTCCTACCAATTGTAAACACATAACCTATGGTATTCCACCTAGTATCAATATCCCCTACCAATTTTGAGTCAACATAGCCTTTTAAATCAGTATTAGAACCCCCAAAACATTAAAAAAATATTGTATGTACCTCTCAAATACCTGAGAATCCACTTTATTGCATTCCAATTCTCTATTTTTGGATTACTCAATACCTACTAACAACTCCTACAATATGTACAATATTCGGTCTCGTGCATACCATGACATACATTAAACTTCCTATACAAAAGTGTATGGTACCTTGGGCATTTTATCCTCCTCCTCTTGTGTCTTTGCACACATATCCTTATTCAATTTTAAATTAACAGGAAAATGTGTGCTGGCATCTTTTATACTCACCATGTGAAATATTTGCAACACATTTTCAACATAATCAACCTGAGAAAAAACCAAAATTTATTTTTCCTATCTCTAGTAATCTTCATACAAAGGATTTTCTTTTCTTCCCCCAAATATTTCATAGAAAATGAAGTTTTTAACTGGTTCTTTAAGTCCCTTATGTGATCCATGTTAGACCCCACTACAAGCATATCATCAACATATAAACATAAAATAATGTATCCATAATCATCTAACCTCTTAAAATAAACACAATGGTCTGAATTACATCAACTGTAGCCATGCTTAGCCATAAAGCTACCAAACTTAATATACCATTGTCGAGGTTCTTTCTTCAAGCCATATAATTTTTTTTTCAATTTGCACACTAATTTCTCTTTACCTTTGACCTCAAATCCTTGTGGTTATTCCATATATATTTCATCTTCCAAATCACCACAGAGAAAGGTGGTTTTAACATCTAGTTGTTCCAAATTCAAATCTTCAATAGCCACAATACTTTAAAAAATACAAATAGAAATCATATTAACAATTGGAAAAAATTTCTCATCAAAATAAATGCCTTTTTGTGTGAAAATGCTTTTACAACTAACCTAGTGTTAAATATTTTCTTACCTTCATATTCCTCTTTCATCCTATAATTATATTTGTTAGGTATAGCCTTTTTACTGGAAAGCAACTTTCCTAATTACCAAGTCTAATTTTTCAGCAAGGAGTCCATTGCTTCTTCCATTCGATGCTCCCATTAAACATTGGCATCCACTTGCATAACTTCATCATAATAATACAATTCACAAACATTACTTAATAAAATAGAATACAAAGTGGGAGAAATTTTTTCTTGCCCAGGGTCTACTTATCCTTGAAGATCATCTAAAATTTACTAGAGGTTTGTGGTATTTGCTTCTTTTTTTTGTTGTGGAGCATGAGGAACCACTAGAAAATTGTTTCTTGGAGTATCATCCAACACCACATAATCCTTTTTTTTTCTTCTCATGTTGCTGCAATTGATCTTTGTACAACATCTTCTAATTGAATATGACATCCCTACTTTTGAAAAAAAAAATTATTTTCAAAATCCAAAATCCTATAACCAAACTCATGAATTCCATATCTAAAAACTATAAACTTCTTTGACTTAGCATCAATAATGGTTCTATTTTTCAGAATCTACATGTGCAAATGCTCCACATCGAAAGGTTCTAAGAAAATAATAACTCACCTTCTTACCAGTCCATTCTTCCTCTAGAATACCACAACCAAAAGGATTATAGAGACCTCTATTATTTAAATAAAATTTAGTATTGATAGTCTTTTCCCACATGTCTAAAGGCATCCCAACATGCAATCTCATAGTCTATACATGCTCCATTATTGTTCTACTCGTGCACTCAGCCACTCTATTTTCTTGTGGAGTCCTTGGAACCATTTTTTATCTATAAATTCCATTAGAGGAACAATAATCTTCAAATTATTTGTTGCAATACTCACTACCATTATCAAATCTAAGACATTTCAACTTTTTACCCATCTCATCCTCAACCAAGCTTCTCCATTTTTTAAAAGTTTCAAATACATCAAATTTCTACCTAAGGAAATAAATCTATACCTTCCTATTACATCATCTAAGAATGTAAAATAATACCAAGATCCACCGAGAGAAGACACCTGAGCTAGTCCCCATATATCCATATGCACAAGCTCCAATTTCTCATCCACAACATTCACAAAAATCCATATTAACACATTTTAGACTTGGTAATTTAACACTCTTTCAATGAAGTATTTTCATACCTTTTTCACTCATATGCCCAAGTCTATTATACCACAGTGTTGTTTCTAAACCCACAACAACTATCTGATTTTCTACTTGTTGAACTACAACAATTGTTCCTAAACATTGAATTTTCTCTACAACAACTATAGTAGAAGGAATAATATGACCTATATAAAGATATAAGGTTCTTACTTTTACACCTTTTGCTACCATTAAGGAACCTTTTGTAATGTTCCAATTTTTATCACTAAATATAACAACACAACCCTCATCAATTAGTTGCCATGTTGAATTTAAATTTTTGCTTAACCTTGGAACATGCCTTACCTCTTGTAGTATCCAATGATTCTCATTCTACAACTTAAGCTTGATTCTTCCATTTCAAAAAAAATGACAAAGTTTGTTATATCCCAAATAAACCAACCCAAAATTCCCTTGGACATAATCAAGAAATTAAATTCTATGGTGTGTAGCATGAAACAAAGCCCCTGAATCTAACATCCAAGAATCATTAGCATTGTCAAGCTCGATAAAACTAAAACATCATCATTATAATTATTACTTACCACATTTTCCTCTTTATTGACTTCATTTTTGTCTCCTTCATTGTTTCAAGACCAAAAATATTTCTTCAAATGACCGAACTTAGCATAGTACCAAAAATCCTTCTTCTCTTTGGATTGGGACCTTTTGTCCTTTGATTTTCCTCATGATTTCCCACAACCTATTGAATTATTTCCTCTCTCCTTTATTCTACCTCTACTTCCTACATTCAAAACACTACCTAATGTGGATGTACCACTAGATATTTTCCTATGAATATCCTTGCTCAAAATAACACCAACAACAACATCAAATTTAAAGATATTCGAAATAGAAAAAAATTTACTAACTGTCATTACCAAGTTATTCTAGCTTTCAGGCAAAGAACATAGAATCAAAAGAACCCTTAGTTATTCATCAAATTTTATATTTATAAAATTTAATTGACTGGTAACTATGTTCAACTCATTTAAATGATCTACAAATGACCCACCTTCGACCATTTTCATATTAAATAAAAACTTCATAAAAATACCTTATTCAAAGAAAAATGCTTTTCATATAGTTTCGCCAAGGTCTACATCAACTTTGTAGTTGTCTTTAGTTTTGAAATATTAATTGCCACCAATTGTTCTAGGCATAAAAGAATACTGTCAAGAGCCTTTCTATCTAGAATATCTCAATCCTCATCAGACATTGCTACCATTTCTTGGATTTCCATTTAAATGACCTCCTAATTCCTATTTAAATTTATCTACCTTCAATTTACCCTTGTATGCTATTTCTCCCACTCAATCGTGAGACCTTCCTACAAAGGATAACTAAAAAAAACCTACTCTAATACTAGTTGTTAAAGATTGGTGATAGATTAATACCAATTAAATGCAGATTTAATATGAGTACATAATAGATTTAAAAAAAAACTAGAAATAAAATGGATAGCAAGAAGAAAACACCAAGATTTAACGTGCTTCACCTAGAATCAAGCTACATCCACCAATAGAGGGTCCAAAATATATTAATCTCCCAAAAAATAACCTTTACAATGACATGCAAAGGCATGCAAGAACTTGCACCAATATTTTTCCATTTTTTTCACTATTGTTCTTTCACAGCCTTTCCTGTGTGTACCTGTGACACTTCTTGCATTTTTCTAGCCACTATTTTTTTATTTCTACACTCACTTCTCACACCTAGAAAACCATAAATAACCCAAAAAACGTATGAGAGAAAAACCTTCCCATGCATGTATCATTACATGCAACCAATAACTCCTTTCTTTATGGGTGGTTATATTAACTATTTTTAACCATTCATTTAAATATAAAATTATAACAATTAATTAATAAAAATAATGGCAATTTTTTATATTTTTGGATACTAATCTGATTGGTATCTAAAACACAATTAGAACTCTTGTTCTCTACCTGGACACATCACTCCAGCCCGCCACCATCGCTCACTAAATTCTTATTGTGCCTATGAAATAAACTATTTTTATGTCTACAACATTAATGCCCTAACTGCCTTACCATTAGCATTGGGTCTAGGTTTTTGATCATGTATTATGATTCATAGGAATAGAAAAATATTTGGAGCCACATGTTGTTAGCACACCAAGGTTGATTGGGGGTCAATTCTAACTCCCATTCACCCTCCACATGCAGATTTGAGA